>JAXIVJ010015115.1:0-7500 GCA_036785665.1 Chirona hameri
CAAATATGTATTTTAGTGGTCAAATGAATAATTAAAATAGACAAGCTTTCGACGTCACTGTCATCATCAGACCTGATGATGACAGTGATGTCGAAAGCTTGTCTATTTTAATTATTCATTTGACCACTAAAATACATATTTGGCATGTTATTGATCATTTTAACAAAACTTTTGACAATAATGTCCATCATGCCAGCCATCCAAATAATAAATAACAAATACAAGTATTGAAGGTTGCCAGTTGAGTCGTCACATTGTTGATATTCTACATTCAAATACCTTGATTTCTCCATACTGAATCTGCAAAAATACGTCGTGATTTGAATCCAGCAACACATCCTGGGGCTAACGCCTCCTGCGCGGTGATTCCATGCGTCTTCGGTCTCATGACGTCATCTATTGAACAGCCAATCAGATGCGCCAGCGCTCTACTGGAATAATCGTCTCGCCCCACCCCTCCCCTCCCCCTCCCCCGGGTGTATGCGCGCGCGCTCCCCCGTCCGTGCTAAAATCATCGATCCGCGCGCCTGGGAAGTCCTACGAGTCACAGTAGACGGGGTGCGGCTGGAGCTCGGGGTCGGCGCAGCGCTGTCGGATGTGGTCGTACCACGGCGCTCTCGGATGTGGTCCTGTCGGATGTGGTCGTACCACGGAGCTGTCGGATGTCGCCGTACTGGGTTGACAGGGGTGCGGCTAATTGTGATTTGGGACAATGCGATTTGCGCATGCGCAGTAAGGTGCCTGCTGCCTTCAAGGTCACCAACAGCTGATCCGCGTGGCAGCCCGGACGCCAAGTGCCGGGTGCCGGCTGTTCAGTTTGTAGGCGGAAGCTGCGGACTATCCGCTCACCATCACTATCCGCTGTAGTGACTGGTGACGGTGTAAACGGCGAAAGATTACTGCGGCGTGGTCTGGAGTAATCAGTGAGAGCTCACGGTGGCGTGGTGTGACGTGTGTGCGATGAATGTGATGTACACTGGGTGCGATGTACACTGGGTGCGATGAGGAAAGAGCAGCAATGCGTGCAAAATGGACCTCTGCCAAAAGTGAGTATACTCATGGATAAAGTAAGTATGGATAGGAAACTCCGCCCACTTTCTATTGTTACCCGCGACCACGCTCAGCCGCTGCCGTTTCCCGTACTACGAAAACACCAGCTAGTATACCGCCCGCCCCGTGCACGGGGGGCGGTAGCGTTGCGAAATGCGGCCTACCACGGCCGTGGTAGGCCGCATTTCGCAACGCTAAGACGGCCGTCCCGTCGCATGGTTGATGGTTCACCTTCCGGTGATTGTGGGATGAACCGAATTAAGTTTAAATGCATTCGGGAAGCTCTCACAAGCACTTATGACATGTTGGTTCCACCGATGGACATCATGCCTGGTAATTTGTGCCCATATATGTAGGAACGTCCCCGTGGTAGGCCGTTTCCCGTACTACAAAAAGGACAGCTAATACAGCAGCTGTGGTCGCTAAATAGCAGCTGTGGTCGCTAAATCGCGTATGATTCCTATCCATACTTACTAGTGGTGCCAGTTTCAGAAAATATTTGTCCAATGTCCGACCGATGTCCAAGACCATGGTCAGCAGGGGCGCAACCACCTATACGGACAATACGGAATGTCCGTACCGTTTTTGACGGGCGCCGAAGGCGCCCCTCCTCCCGGACCGTTTTGTGCAATTATAGCACCGCCAACAGGACAGGCACCAGTGGCGTACAGAGTATGCGGTCATTCAGGACATGCCTGGTCCTTTGGACCCGAGGCGCCCATGCAAAGCTGGCGCCCCTCCGATCAGTGACGGCACCCCTCCGGCCCGTGACGGCGCCCCTCCGGCCAGTGACGGCGCCCCTCCGGCCAATAAAGGCGCCCCTCCGACCAGTGACGGCGCCCCTTCGGCCAGTGACGGCACCCCTCCGGCTAGTGACGGTGCCCCCTCCGGTCAGTGACGGCGCCCCTCCAGCTAGTGACGGCGCCCCTCCGACCAGTGACGGCGCCCCTCCAGCTAGTGAAGGCGCCCCTCCGGTAAGTGACGGCGTCCCTCCGACCAGTGACGGCGCCCCTACGGCCAGTGACAGCGCCCCTCCGGCCATTGATGGCGCCCCTCCGGTCAGTGACCGCGCCCCTCCGGCGAATGACGGCGCCCCTCGGGGCTCCGGCCAGTGACGGCACCTCTCCCGCCAGTGACCGCGCCTCCTCCGGCGAATGACGGCGCCCCGCCGGCTAGTGACGGCGCCCCGCCGGCTAGTGACGGGGGTTCCGCACGGTGCGGAAGGAGAGGCGCCTCCCCCTGCACAATTTTCGCCAACATTGATGGCGACCCTGTCGATCGGGTGGCGCCCCTCAGGCCTCAAGGCAATCACCTGGTCCTTTGCGAATGTCTGTGCAAGCCACTGACAGGCACTCCTGGGAATCGGACAATTAGCACTACTAGAAGTAAAGGGCGACTTAGGAACAGGATAGGCGCCACTAGAAGCAAATTCCGCCCCGTGGAGCAGAACAGGCGCCCTACCGGACAATAAGCAAATGCCGCTCCCACGGGGTAAAACAGGCTCCCTCTAAATTGGACAAATACTCATTGTCCATAAGCAGCTAATGCCGCCCCCCCCCCCCCCCATTGGGAAGAACACCCGCCCACTAAGTCTGACAATTGGCTTCCTTAGAAGTAAATGCCGCCCCTAGGGAGGAGAAAAGACGCCATACCGGACCATAAGCAAATGCCGCCCCCATGGTCTCATACACTGGCGAATTCGAGGGGAGCACCAGGGGAAAATGCCCCCCCCCCCACAGGAATCTGGGAACATTCAATACAAGTATGCCCCCTCTCCCCGCACGTTCCCAATTTATCGCACAATCGTAAAAATTGTCTTTGCAGCAGTCAAAATACAGCTATCCACAGTCAAAAACCGGAAAATTTCGCGCCGCTTTGCGGCATGACAAGTTTCGCAATTGCTTATACAAATTTGAAAAATGTGAAAAATAATTCCATTAAGTGTCTCAGAGGCTTTCTCTCCTTGTGGGCGGAGTTTCCTATCCATACTTACTTTATTCATGTCCTATGCATGGCCCACCGCCTATATTTCTGGGTTTTATCAGGAAAACCCGTTAAAAAAAATCGCGCCGTCTGGCGGCGCTAAATAACAAGCACCTACTATAACATGCAAATCCACACCAAAAATGCTGCAAATGATTAATTACTCGCAACAAAATAGGGTACATTTTTTCGTCATTTCAGCCGACCCCCCCCCCCCCCCCTCCCCCATTCAAAAATGATTGGCGACGCCCCTGTCAATCACTATAACAAATAATTAAATAATAACTATGTGTGTTTTGCGTTCCCACCCGCCATTATAAGTCGATGGGAAAAAACTACAATTTTCAAATAAAATTAGTCCGGCTTTCCAAAAATCCCACATGAAAACTACCGGCATAGTTGCAATCGGCATGGACTAAATCATGGGAAAAGTGCGAAAACCATAACATTTGCGATTTTTGTCGAGATTGACGTACCCTAGTGTTCTGCTATTAACATATTTGTTATGTTATTAACACACAGTGTGATGTAATTAACACACAGTGTATTAACACGGTATTCTGTTACTTATACATAATTTGTTATGTAATATGTTATTAACACACGGTGTTCTGTTATTAACACACCATGTTATCCAGTTAACCCGGCATTGACTGGGGTCTCAGCTGAACGCCATTGACTGGGGTCTCAGCTTGAACGCCATTGACTGGGGTCTCAGCTGAACGCATTTGACTGGGGGGGGGGGGCGGGGGGGGGGGGCGTTACACGCCCACCCTGGTTAGCTTTCGAACCAATGATCGCAGCGAGACGCACAAGGCGGAATTCGAAAGCTCTCAATGAGATGAATCTACAGCATGCTCAAAAATTTCAAAGTAAGGTCAAATGTCAGGTCACGGTCAGGTCAAAGGTCAAAATCGAGTATTTTAGTTTATGGACCATACTTTCCAGCAAAAGCCATCGATTACGGCCATGATCACCCAAAGTGCTGCCAATATTATACAAATCCCGCATGGGCTAAAGTGAGATTGTTGGCAAAGGTCAAGGTCAGGTCACAACAAAATCACTATGCGCAAAATATCTACGAAAGTCATGCAACACATGTTTTATGGGTTATTTGCCACGTATAATTCGATAGTGATAGTCATTTTACCAACTGAATTCATTTACGTGAGGTTATTGTCAATTCAGGTCAAGTTCAGGTCACTGAAGGTCAAAATTTGAAATCGATAAATATGAGGAAGAAGGCATGTTTATGGACCAGATTTCTCTCAGGAATACAGTGCTTGCATTTATTTGTCTGTACCTGGTCAATAAAGACAAAAAAAAACGCAATTTCAAAATATGACGTCATGAGTTACCCATACTTTAGATGTCATAAGTCAGTCAAACATAGAGATATCAGTTTGGAATTTGGTATGGTAGTTGCCTAGGTATGGTTCTCTGACATATCTTCGTTTTTTTAAATATTTTATAAATTTTTCTATTTTGTGATAATTCCCCCCCCCCAAAAAAAAAACAAGTTTTTTGTTTTGTTTATGTGGGTCAAAACTAAACGTTTACAACATCCGACATAGCAAGTTTGTAGACCTTGCAATTTGCAATCTTTTGACGTTTTTCGATTGCATTTTGCTTCAAATGAAGCATTTATACTGCCTGGCAAAGTTGAGCTGATTTTGGTGTACAACTCTTGTGTAGTGACGTCATTAAATTCGCTATAACTCGAGAGAAAAAATCGACGAAATGTATTCATTATTGCACACAAGACGTAACAATGATTTATAAGAAGGTATCCGAAGTTTCACGTTGATAGCGCTATTAGTTTTTCAGCTATTGCGAAAATTGATCAGGGGGGGGGGGGCGTTAAACCCCCAGTCAATGGCGGGTTAACACATTGTTCTGTTATTAACACACGGTGTGCTGTTATTAACACACGGTGTGCTGTTATTAACACACGGTGTGCTGTTATTAACACACGGTGTGCTGTTATTAACACACGGTGTGCTGTTATTAACACACGGTGTGCTGTTATTAACACACGGTGTGCTGTTATTAACACACGGTGTGCTGTTATTAACACACGGTGTGCTGTTATTAACATCATTTGTTATGTTATTAACACACAGTGTTCTCATGGAAACACACAATGTTCTTCATTTAACACACTATGCTCTCCAGTTTACGCACATTGCTCATTTGTTGCGCTCCGTGATCTCCATTGAGCAATCAAATTCACCACCAGTTTACACACCGTGTTCTCCAGATTACACACGGTGTTCACCAGTTAACACACCGTGTTCTCCAGATTACACACGGTGTTCACCAGTTTACACACCGTGTTCTCCAGATTACACTCGGTGTTCACCAGTTTACACACCGTGTTCTCCAGTTTACACACGGTGTTCTCCAGTTTACACACCGTGTTCACCAGTTTACACACGGTGTTCACCAGTTTACACACGATGTTCTCCAGATTACACGCAGTGTTCTCCAGATTACACACCGTGTTCTCCAGATTACACACGGTGTTCACCAGTTAACACACTGTGTTCTCCAGATTACACACGGTGTTCACCAGTTAACACACCGTGTTCTCCAGATTACACACGGTGTTCACCAGTTTACACACCGTGTTATCCAGATTACACACCATGTTCTCCAGTGTACACCCCGTTTTCTCCAAATTACATACCATGTTCTCCAGTTTACACACCGTGTTCTCCAATTTACACACCATGTTCTCCAGTTTACATACCATGTTCTCCAGTTTACACACCGTGTTCTCCAGTTTACACACCGTGTTCTCCAGATTACACACCGTGTTCTCCAGATTACACACCATGTTCTCCAGTTTACACACTGTGTTCTCCAGTTTACACACCGTGTTCTCCAGATTACACACCGTGTTCTCCAGATTACGCACCGTGTTCACCAGTTTACACACCGTGTTCTCCAGTTTACACACCGTGTTCTCCAGTTTACACACCGTGTTCTCCAGATTACACACCGTGTTCACCAGTTTACACACCGTGTTCTCCAGTTAACACACCGTGTTCTCCAGATTACACACGGTGTTCACCAGTTAACACACCGTGTTCTCCAGATTACACACGGTGTTCACCAGTTTACACACCGTGTTCTCCAGATTACACTCGGTGTACACCAGTTTACACACCGTGTTTTCCAGATTACACATAGTGTTCACCAGTTTACACACCGTGTTCTCCAGATTACACACGGTGTTCACGAGTTTACACACCGTGTTCTCCAGATTACACACGGTGTTCACCAGTTTACACACCGTGTTCTCCAGATTACGCACGGTGTTCACCAGTTTACACACCGTGTTCACCAGATTACACACCGTGTTCTCCAGTTTACACACCGTGTTCTCCAGATTACACACGGTGTTCTCCAGTTTACACACCGTGTTCTCCAGATTACACACGGTGTTCACCAGTTTACACACCATGTTCTCCAGTTTACACACCGTGTTCTCCAGATTACACACGGTGTTCTCCAGATTACACACGGTGTTCACCGCTTTACACACCGTGTTCTCCAGTTTATACACCGTGTTCTCCAGATTACACACGGTGTTCACCAGTTAACACATCGTGTTCTCCAGATTACACACGGTGTTCACCAGTTTACACACCGTGTTCTCCAGATTACACACGGTGTTCACCAGTTTACACGCCGTGTTCTCCAGATTACACACGGTGTTCACCAGTTTTCACACCGTGTTCTCCAGATTACACACCGTGTTCACCAGATTACACACCGTGCTCTCCATATTACACAAGGTGTTCACCCGTTTACACACCGTGTTCACCAGATTACACACGGTGTTCACCAGTTTACACACCGTGTTCTCCAGTTTACACACGGTGTTCACCAGTTTACACACCGTGTTCTCCAGTTTACACGCGGTGTTCACCAGTTTACACACCGTGTTCTCCAGATTACACACGGTGTTCACCAGTTTACACACCGTGTTCACCAGATTACACACCGTGTTATCCAGTTTACACACCGTGTTCTCCAGATTACACACGATGTTCTCCAGTTTACATACCGTGTTCTCAAGATTACACACGGTGTTCACCAGTTTACACACCATGTTCTCCAGTTTACACACCGTGTTCTCCAGATTACACACGGTGTTCACCAGTTTACACACCATGTTCTCCAGTTTACACACCGTGTTCTCCAGTTTACACACCGTGTTCTCCAGATTACACACGGTGTTCTCCAGATTACACACGGTGTTCACCAGTTTACACACCGTGTTCTCCAGATTACACACGGTGTTCACCAGTATACACACCGTGTTCTCCAGATTACACACGGTGTTCACTAGTTTACACACCGTGTTCTCCAGATTACACACGGTGTTCACCAGATTACACCCCGTGCTCTCCAGATTACACACGGTGTTCACCCGTTTACACACCGTGTTCACCAGAT
>JAXIVJ010015115.1:12500-32571 GCA_036785665.1 Chirona hameri
CTTTGCTTGATTGATTTAAGTAAAGCGTTTGATGTTATCTGTCACTCAAAACTGCTCGAGAAATTGCAGCTTCACTGCGTCGAGACTACCTGGTTCAGAAACTACCTCTCTGGCCATACACAAACGTGTCAATTTCTAGCTCGCAGATCTCGGCCCCTCGCACCATCAACCAGGGAGTCTTCCAAGGCTCTTCCCTAGGACCCCTATTGTTCACCATCTTCGTCAACGACCTCAGTCTTCACGCAGCTGAGGCGTACGTCATTCAGTATGCTGACGACACCCAGATCCTGGTCTCTGGTCAAAAATCCAACCTTTCTGATTTAGCCGCCAAATTAGAGACATCGCTTCACTCTCTTGATGACTACTTCCGTTCCAATGGTCTCAAAGTCAATGAAACCAAATTTGAACTACTCCCTCTCGTCTCGCGTCAAAATCTGCGCAACCTTCCCCAGTTCTCAGTGAAATTCCGCCAAACCACATTGTCACCCAGCACAGAAGTCAAAAATCGGGGTATGACATTCGACCGTTTTCTAACGTGGGACTCCCACGTGTCAAAATTATCGCAGAAGTGCTTCGGGAACCTCACCGGTATCTCCCACATTCGTCACTACCTCCCGTCCGGCACACTCCCTATCCTTGTGTCAGCTCTCGTCCTCTCCCATGTTCGCTACTGCCTCTCCGTGTACGGTGACGGGTCTGCCAAGAACCTCGCAATCATCAACAAAATACTGAATTTCGCAGCCCGCGTGGTCTCTGACAAAAAGAAATTCGACCATATCTCCGCCGTCCGTGCCAGCCTTGGCTGGCTCAATCCCTCCGCTATGGTCCAACACCACACTCTGAGCATGCTCCACAGAGTCCGGCGTACCGGGGAGCCCGAGTCGCTCGCCGCGCGGTTTTGTACCAATGCCGATCGCGATGACCATAGCCGCAGTACCCGACAGGACCACCTGCTCAGTCTCCCCCGCATACGTGGCTCGGCCGCGGGGAAGAGACAGTTTGTATACCGCGCGGCTGCCGAGTACAACACCCTGCCGCGAGAGTGTGTGACTATGTCCGCCTCCCTCTTCTTGTGTAAGCTGCGACAGCGCTTGTCAGAAGTGACGTGATCGGAGTGATGGCCTCAGACTCTGCCTAAGGCATTATTCTCTTGAATCTTAATTGCCGCTGTTTTATCGTGTGTATGAAGTGTGCCTGTATTTTACCCATCACTGTATGTCCTCGTGCGATTGACTCGGGCTTAAGAATAGCCCTATGACCTCGGTCATGTGTCAGGGATAAGCCCACGAAGTAAATACATACATACATACAATACAATATTATCGGATTTTTTATTATTTATATCGGTGACCTAAGGTCGGGTCAATTTCGCGACCTCCCCATTATAAGTCAATGGGGAAATATTAAAATGCTTCCTATTCTGAGGATATGCATGATATCAGCCCAATTCCTTCTGGATCATGTTATTATAGGCCATTCTTGAAGACCCAGGTGCATTTTTGGTTCAGTGACCCCACGTGTTGAATCTATCATCCGGATTTATTTTTCTCGTCGGATTAAACAAAAAATGTAATTCATTATTTTTGGCAATCAAGAGCTGAAACGCAACTGCTAATAAAAAAGTAAATGTACATGCATATTGACGTGATGAATATGATGATTAAGTGAATAATACATCTGAAGTGGTTTTGACGATCAGTATTTCCAAGGACATTATTGCGTAGTAAATTTTCACAGAAATGACAATAATGATTTTTGCTGCCATTTTGACCCCAGCGTACTTCATGAGAAGGAGCATTTTGTCCCCGACCTTATCCATAAAGACAGAACACTTTACCACCCCTGAGAGATTTGTCAGTGACTGGTTTCATTTAAGGTAGCCCGTTTGCCGCTGTTGGCAGGGGTGTGGCAACATTTCCTGCGGCGTGATTTCTGCCGACTCCAAGGGACGCCTGGGAAACAACCTGGCCGAGTATGCGACCATCTACGCCCTCGGCATCAGGTGAGTGTGACGTCATTTCTGTCGGGTGTGAATGACGTAATTTCCATCGGGTGTGTACGTCATTTCCATCAGGCTGTATGACATAATTTCCGTCGGGTGTGAATGACGTCACTTCCCTCGGGTGTGTATGACGTCATGTTGAGCTTTGCGACGATGCGACTTCCGTTTTTACCGTCGCGAACTCTTAGTTCTCACGCCAACCCACTCTGGGGAGCCGAATGTCCTCGCCAGTAGCCAGATTCGAACCCGGAACCCATGGATTTCGAGTCCAACGCTCTACCGACTGAGCCACCCGAGCGCTCTGACGCGCTCACTCTTTCCCATCGTCAGGTACAGCATGACAGCAGTCGCAACCCCGAGTCTTCTTCGTACGATGGGGTCAGTGTTTCCCCACACCTCTCTACGCGTGGTGGATGATTACTGCGTGAAGAGCCATCAACCCGTCATCACGGAGAAGTTCGAGGCGATGGCAGATGATGAGAGGAAAGCGGGGAGATGGAAGATTGACTACTATCCGCATAGAATCCGCCTGTTCTGGTGCTACAGAGATAGTCTCGTCAGGGAGTTCAGGTTCAGGTGAGATCATACTGGAGTTCAGGCGAGATCCTGCTGGAGTTCAGGTTCAGGTGAGATCCTACTGGAGTTCAGGCGAGATCCTGCTGGAGTTCAGGCGAGATCCTGCTGGAGTTCAGGTTCAGGTGAGATCCCGCGGAGTTCAGGTTCAGGTGAGATCCTACTGGAGTTCAGGCGAGATCCTGCTGGAGTTCAGGTCCAGGTGAGATCCCGCGGAGTTCAGGTTCAGGTGAGATCCTGCTGGAGTTCAGGCGAGATCCTGCTGGAGTTCAGGTTCAGGTGAGATCCCGCTGGAGTTCAGGTTCAGGTGAGATCCTACTGGAGTTCAGGTGAGATCCTGCTGGAGTTCAGGTTCAGGTGAGATCCCGCTGGAGTTCAGGTTCAGGCGAGATCCCGCGGAGTTCAGGTTCAGGCGAGATCCCACGGAGTTCAGGTTCAGGTGAGATCCCGCGGAGTTCAGGTTCAGGTGAGATCCTACTGGAGTTCAGGTGAGATCCTGCTGGAGTTCAGGTTCAGGTGAGATCCCGCTGGAGTTCAGTTTCAGGTGAGATCCCGCAGAGTTCAGGTTCAGGCGAGATCCTTCTGGAGTTCAGGTTCGGGTGAGATACTGCTGGGGTTCAGGTTCAGATGAGATCCTGCTGGAATTCAGGTTCAGGTGAGATCCTGCTGGAGTTCAGGTTCAGGTGAGATCCTGCTGGCGTTCAGGTTCGGGTGAGAACCTACTGGAGTTCAGGTTCGGGTGAGCCTCTACTGTTTGAGTTGGCGTGACAGTGGGAACAGACTGTGAGAACAGGCACTACGGGCGCATATATCAAGTCAGGAGTTGTCTGATGAAAGTGACCATCTTTGGATTGAATGTCTCTATCCGTGGCCTTACTAAATATTGCGAAATGCAATGTCTATATTGTTTGAAAAATATCTCGTTATTGCAAATTATTACCCAAAATAACAATAGTACACACATTGTAAATCAATAAATCGATACGATTGTTGTGTCTGGCGGTTCTGATCACCATTCTAGCTTCTGATGGCCTTAGATCAGGTTAACCTTATCAAAGAACACGAAGTCAAACTGGCGATCACGGTCATTTGGCGTGCAGTATACGTGTTCATGGGCTTGTTCGTGTAATTGTTCGTCTTATTGTTAGTGTAAAACGCGAGAGATAAAAAATGGCATTGGAACATCGCATTTCCATATAAATTGACAACCCAATATCAATGACTGCGGCCCAATGCCACTCCTGTTCGTCGATGATTTCCCAAAGTCGCCATACTTTATTCTGACTGGGAACTACAGTATGAGATGGATTGTACTAATCCAATGGATGTGTGATCCAGTCCAATCCAATTGGATTGTGATTGGATTGGATCAGAAATTTTGACTTTGAATGGATTTGGATTGTACTGGAGTCATTCCTATATGTTGAATATTCAACAACCATTCGATCTAAGAGGTTCACTATAGGTGATTCGTCATGATAATTGACTATTTTGCGATATTATTTTGCAGGCGGGAACTTTTTAATGCAAGTAACCAAGTTGCGAACGTGGTTCAAAACTATATTTGCATTCTAAAATAACCTTTGAACGAGACGAGTAGAGAGGCAGGTAAATCCGATTTCCTCAGGAAATCCCGTTTCTATTATGATCCGCTTACATAATCCAATCCGCTTTTGTAAAGCATGCGTTTCCATGACCGCTGGAATCGGGATTTGAGAGGAAATCCAGATTTGCTAGTGTCATGGAAACGGGGCTATTGTTACAGAGTACACTGGGCAGGGAAGTAGAAACGTCACGAAATGTAGGGGGGGGGGGGCAGTGAAACTTTGATCTCATCTTGAGAGAAACCAAACCTCCCTAAACCAGATGTATTTGCAGATTTGAGCTCTTCTCGTCTTTGCGAACCTGTTGCTATCTCAAATTTTCCTCATTAAGCAAAATAAAGGATTTTAGCGGGCAAAATTACCAATAAGGTCATGGCCTCCTGCAACCCCTCCCCATCCCCCTCCTGTTCCTATGCCAATGACAGCGGCTTTATTTGGCAGACGTGATCTGGCCGAGTACGCTGCCATACGACTGCGGACAGTGGCAGCTGGCAGGAAGCACCTCACGTTCGTTGGAGTTCACATACGCAGGACTGACTACGCCAAACATTTACGGGTGAGTGGCTGTGGTGCTGGTGAGATCTCTAGGAATAAAAAGGTGTCTAGCGATTTGCAATTGAAGGATGGTTTGAGAACCTCAAAATAGCCACCGAGATTACAAATTGAAGGTGGCATTCCAGTGAGGAATTTATAATTTCATTTTAAGTTATTGGACTCTAATTGATTCGATAATGGCCATGGTGTGCGCTGATGCACTAGCCTACCAAGTTACAGCGTTCTGGAATGTGAAGTTTGGCTGCATTGACAGAGTTGTGCACCCTCTCCCCCCCCTTTATTGCACGTGCTGGTATTGACTTCAATACGGCCCAAAACATGATGTATTGGTCATGGTACGTACTGATGCGACAGCCTACCAAATTACAGCGTCTTAAAAGGCACGATTTGTCGTCCGTACAACACAAAAGGGTGCACAAAGGGGTGCAACCGGTGCACGTGCAGGTCTCGGCCTCTATTCCGTCAAAATACCTTTAGTGGCCGTGAAGCGTCTTGATGCACCAAACTACAAATGCTGCGCTCTACAACCGTGTTTTGGTCGTACTGGCAGAGAGGTGTCCCAAAGAGTGCACCCTGTTCCCGTGTGCGTCTTGACCCCAATTTAGTTTATATCACCTGCAATTGCAATGCTAGGACTAGACGCACCAGCCTGCCTAATGGCGTTCTGGATGGCATGGTTTAGCTGTAATGACGAAGGGATGCAATGCACCCCCACCCTGCACCCGAGCGCCAAAAGTGATACGTGCGGGGAGCACCCGTTGGGCGCTACCGGCAATCGAAATTCAGCAAGTCCAGCTGCAAAAAAAAACATCATTCTTCGTCGACCGCGTGGCTCGGCTGTAATGTGAAAGAAGCGTCTCTCTCCCCGTGCAGCGTTCACTCTCTGCATCCAATCAGCGCGCGAATACAGCGCCAGAAAGCGTTCTTCGAGCTTTTTCGGCACACCAAATTTGGTCTGTCTTAGCAGGGTAATAGAACAACGGGTAAAACAGTAAGGAATGTAACGCCTAAATGAATTAGACAAGATATAATTTGTATCGTAATTGTTTTGTCTATTATACATTAAAGGTATTGTTTGCTATCAATAACTTGTATTTTCATAGATTATATCTTTATTTATTGAATTAAACGCCAGCAAATATACGAAGTAGTAGTCAAAGTAGCGTATTTGCAGTACATGTAGTAACATTTGGAAGCGGTCATATTAAATTATACTACGCAGTAGTAGTCGCAGTAGTGTATATTTCAGTACTGTAGTAGCATTTGGAAGCGGTGAGCGGTCGTTCCGACATTTTTTAACCCCCAAGCCCATTTAACCCTTTACGCCCGGAATATCGACAAATAATAGATAGAAACGTTGTAGCTAAGGCTTGTAGCTATCTGTTCCAGAAGTCGGATGTAAAATATGTACTATAGGTTACGAGCCAGTCTCGTCTGAAAATCATCGATTTAACATGGGAACCCTATGATGTAGTAGGTTTTGAACGCCCAAACGCCCGAGTGCTGCCAACCGTTACTGGTGGGGGCTGTGTCTTAGTTCCAACAAAGTAATGGCTGCAACCAGACGGCCGAAAGTGCACGAGGTTGTCAGGTGCAGTTTGTACGCCACGGGGTCGCTGACCCAATGGTCACCCAAGCGTGGCGACGCACACATACCCTGCGAGTCTAAAGTCTTCGTCACCAACCGCTTGACCTGTGGAGCCCGACATCTGATTTTTGCAGAGGTCCACTTTTGGCACTTGGCACACGTGTCACGTGCCACCGATCGGCCCGCAACCAGCACCAGCATCTTTGGCACGAATTGGCGCATTGGTGACGATTTTGTTACAGGTGCAGTTCGGTGGTCACCCGGTGAACGTGTCGTTCTATCACTCGGCACTGGACCTGTGTCGCCAACGGTATCACCAGCCAGTGTTCATTGTCACCAGCGATGACCTCCAGTGGTGCAGGTAACTAACCAGTGTGGTGCAGTGGTACAGGTAACTAACCAGTGTGTTGCAGTGGTGCAGGTAACTAACCAGTGTGGTGCAGTGGTGCAGGTAACTAACCAGTGTGGTGCAGTGGTGCAGGTAACTAACCAGTGTGGTGCAGTGGTGCAGGTAACTAACCAGTGTGGTGCAGTGGTGCAGGTGTGTGGTAACTAACCAGTGTGGTGCAGTGGTGCAGGTAACTAACCAGTGTGTTACAGTGGTGCAGGTAACTAACCAGTGTGGTGCAGGTGTGTGGTAACTAACCAGTATGGTGCAGTGGTGCGGGTAACTAACCAGTGTGGTGCAGTGGTGCAGGTAACCAACCAATGTGGTACAGTGGTGCAGCATATCGGTAGAACAGGCAACCAACTGCGAAGTGGTGAAGAATAGTGCAGTAGTGCACTACAAATATTGGTGAAGTAGTGTTTGTCCAGTGTTCAGTGATACGGGTGGCTAGTGGACAGTGGTGCATTTTTCAATGAGGAAATGGTGACTATAGCAATCAGATGGGTTGCCTCACATCGTTTGAACTTTGACAACGTTGGAAGTTGCATCTTGTTATGGTTATATATTTCCAATGCTTGCCACTATTACCAGTTGTCTCAAAGAGTGATCTGTTCTCCACCAATGGCGTTAGTAACACTGCAACTTCTCTGCATCGAACATCTGTCCCATATTTTCATTGTACCCTCTCCACAGGGAACACCTCTCGGCCCCAGATATTCACTGTACCCTCTACACAGGGAACACCTCTCGGCCCCAGATGTTCACTGTAACCTCTCCACAGGGAACACCTATCGGCCCCAGATGTTCACTGTACCTTCTCCACAGGGAACACCTCTCGACCCCAGATGTTCACTGTACCCTCTCCACAGGGAACACCTCTCGGCCCCAGATGTTCACTGTACCCTCTCTTCAGGGAACACCTCTCGGCCCCGGATGTTCACTGTAACCTCTCCACAGGGAACACCTCTCGGCCCCGGATGTTCACTGTAACCTCTCCACAGGGAACACCTCTCGGCCCCGGATGTTCACTGTACCCTCTCTTCAGGGAACACCTCTCGGCCCCGGATGTTCACTGTAACCTCTCCACAGGGAACACCTCTCGGCCCCGGATGTTCACTGTAACCTCTCCACAGGGAACACCTCTCGGCCCCAGATGTTCACTGTACCCTCTCCACAGGGAACACCTCTCGGCCCCAGATGTTCACTGTAACCTCTCCACAGGGAACACCTCTCGGCCCCAGATGTTCACTGTACCCTCTCTTCAGGGAACACCTCTCGGCCCCAGATGTTCACTGTAGTCTCTCCACAGGGAACACCTCTCGGCCCCGGATGTTCACTGTACCCTCTCCACAGGGAACACCTCTCGGCCCCAGATGTTCACTGTAGTCTCTCCACAGGGAACACCTCTCGGCCCCGGATGTTCACTGTACCCTCTCCACAGGGAACACCTCTCGGCCCCAGATGTTCACTGTACCCTCTCCACAGGGAACACCTCTCGGCCCCAGATGTTCACTGTACCCTCTCTTCAGGGAACACCTCTCGGCCCCGGATGTTCACTGTAACCTCTCCACAGGGAACACCTCTCGGCCCCGGATGTTCACTGTAACCTCTCCACAGGGAACACCTCTCGGCCCCGGATGTTCACTGTAACCTCTCCACAGGGAACACCTCTCGGCCCCGGATGTTCACTGTAACCTCTCCACAGGGAACACCTCTCGGCCCCGGATGTTCACTGTAACCTCTCCACAGGGAACACCTCTCGGCCCCAGATGTTCACTGTACCCTCTCTTCAGGGAACACCTCTCGGCCCCGGATGTTCACTTTAACCTCTCCACAGGGAACACCTCTCGGCCCCAGATGTTCACTGTACCCTCTCTTCAGGGAACACCTCTCGGCCCCAGATGTTCACTGTAGTCTCTCCACAGGGAACACCTCTCGGCCCCGGATGTTCACTGTACCCTCTCCACAGGGAACACCTCTCGTCCCCAGATGTTCACTGTAGTCTCTCCACAGGGAACACCTCTCGGCCCCGGATGTTCACTGTACCCTCTCCACAGGGAACACCTCTCGGCCCCAGATGTTCACTGTACCCTCCCCACAGGGAACACCTCTCGGCCTCAGATGTTCACTGTACCCTCTCTTCAGGGAACACCTCTCGGCCCCGGATGTTCACTGTAACCTCTCCACAGGGAACACCTCTCGGCCCCAGATGTTCACTGTACCCTCTCTTCAGGGAACACCTCTCGGCCCCAGATGTTCACTGTAGTCTCTCCACAGGGAACACCTCTCGGCCCCGGATGTTCACTGTACCCTCTCCACAGGGAACACCTCTCGGCCCCAGATGTTCACTGTAGTCTCTCCACAGGGAACACCTCTCGGCCCCGGATGTTCACTGTACCCTCTCCACAGGGAACACCTCTCGGCCCCAGATGTTCACTGTAGTCTCTCCACAGGGAACACCTCTCGGCCCCGGATGTTCACTGTACCCTCTCCACAGGGAACACCTCTCGGCCCCAGATGTTCACTGTACCCTCTCCACAGGGAACACCTCTCGGCCCCAGATGTTCACTGTACCCTCTCCACAGGGAACACCTCTCGGCCCCGGATGTTCACTGTACCCTCTCTTCAGGGAACACCTCTCGGCCCCGGATGTTCACTGTACCCTCTCCACAGGGAACACCTCTCGGCCCCAGATGTTCACTGTAACCTCTCCACAGGGAACACCTCTCGGCCCCAGATGTTCAGTGTACCCTCTCCACAGGGAACACCTCCACAGCACCCCAGATGTTAACTGTAACCTCTCCACAGGGAACACCTCTCGGCCCCAGATGTTCACTGTACCTTCTCCACAGGGAACACCTTCACAGAACCCCAGATGTTCACTGTAACCTCTCCACAGGGAACACCATTCGGCCCAAGATGTTCACTGTACCCTCTCCACAGGGAACACCTCTCGGCCCCAGATGTTCACTGTAACCTCTCCACAGGGAACACCTCTCGGCTCCAGATGTTCACTGTACCCTTTCCACAGGGAACACATCTCGGCCTAGATGTTCACTGTACCTTCTCCACAGGGAACAACTCTCGGCCCCAGATGTTCACTGTAACCTCTCCACAGGAAACACCTATCGGCCCCAGATGTTCACTGTAACCTATCCACAGGGAACACCTCTCGGCCTAGATGTTCACTGTACCCTTTCCACAGGGAACACCTCTCGGCCTAGATGTTCACTGTAACCTCTCCACAGGGAACACCTCTCGGCTCCAGATGTTCACTGTACCCTTTCCACAGGGAACACCTCTCGGCCTAGATGTTCACTGTAACCTATCCACAGGGAACACCTCGGCCCCGGATGTTCACTGTACCCTCTCCACAGGGAACACCTCTCGGCCCTAGATGTTTACTGTACCCTCTCTTCAGGGAACACCTCTCGGCCCCAGATGTTCACTGCACCCTCTCCACAGGGAACACCTCTCGGCCCCGGATGTTCACTGTACCCTCTCCACAGGGAACACCTCCACAGAACCCCAGATGTTCACTGTAACCTCTCCACAGCGAACACCTCTCGGCCCCAGATGTTCACTGTACCCTCTCTACAGGGCACACCTCTCGGCCCCGGATGTTCACTGTACCCTCTCCACAGGGAACAACTCTCGGCCCCAGATGTTCACTGTGACCTCTCCACAGGGAACACCTCTCGGCCCCAGCTGTTCACTGTAACCTCTCCACAGGGAACACCTCTCGGCCCCAGATGTTCACTGTAACCTCTCCACAGGGAACACCTCTCGGCCCCAGATGTTCACTGCACCCTCTCCACAGGGAACACCTCCACAGAACCCCAGATGTTCACTGTAACCTCTCCACAGGGAACACCTCTCGGCCCCAGATGTTCACTGTACCCTCTCCACAGGGAACACCTCTCGGTCCCGGATGTTCACTGTAACCTATCCACAGGGAACACCTCTCGGCCCCAGATGTTCACTGTAACCTCTCAACAGGGAACACCTCTCGGCCCCAGATGTTCACTGTACCCTCTCCACAGGGAACACCTCTCGGCCCCGGATGTTCACTGTAACCTCTCCACAGGGAACACCTTTCGGCCCCAGATGTTCACTGTACCCTCTCCACAGGGAACACCTCTCGGCACCAGATGTTCACTGTACCCTCTCCACAGGGAACACCTCTCGGCCCCGGATGTTCACTGTACCCTCTCCACAGGGAACAACTCTCGGCCCCAGATGTTCACTGTACCCTCTCCACAGGGAACACCTCTCGGCCCCAGATGTTCACTGTAACCTATCCACAGGGTTACAATGAACATCAGGGAACACCTCCCGGCCCCAGATGTTCACTGTAACTTCTCCACACGGAACAACCTCCACAGAACCCCAGATGTTCACTGTACCCTCTCCACAAGGAACACCTCTCGGCCCCGGATGTTCACTGTACCCTCTCCACAGGGAACGCCTCTCGGCCCCAGATGTTCACTGTAACCTCTCCACAGGGAACAACTCCACAGAACCCCAAATGTTCACTGTACCCTTTCCACAAGGAACACCTCTCGGCCCCAGATGTTCACTGTAACCTCTCCACAGGGAACACCTCTCGGCCCCAGATGTTCACTGTACCATCTCCACAGGGAACACCTCTCGGCCCCAGATGTTCACTGTAACCTCTCCACAGGGTTACAGTGAACATCAGGGAACACCTCTCGACCCCAGATGTTCACTGTGACCTCCCCACAGGGAACACCTCTCGGCCCCAGATGTTCACTGTATTCTCTCCACAGGGAACACCTCTCGGCCCCGGATGTTCACTGTACCCTTTCCACAGGGAACACCTCTCGGCCCCAGATGTTCACTGTAACCTCTCCACAGGGAACACCTCTCGGCCCCAGATGTTCACTGTAACCTCTCCACAGGGAACACCTCTCGGCCCCAGATGTTCACTGTAGCCTATCCACAGGGAACACCTCTCGACCCCAGATGTTCACTGTGACCTCTCCACAGGGAACACCTCTCGGCCCCAGATGTTCACTGTAACCTCTCCACAGGGAACACCTCT
Organism: Chirona hameri; assembly: GCA_036785665.1. Taxonomy (NCBI): domain Eukaryota; kingdom Metazoa; phylum Arthropoda; class Thecostraca; order Balanomorpha; family Balanidae; genus Chirona; species Chirona hameri. The sequence continues at coordinate 24,276 of JAXIVJ010015115.1, forward strand.
CGGCCCCAGATGTTCACTGTAGCCTATCCACAGGGAACACCTCTCGACCCCAGATGTTCACTGTGACCTCTCCACAGAGAACACCTCTCGGCCCCAGAAGTTCACTGTAACCTCTCCACAGGGAACACCTCTCGGCCCCAGATGTTCACTGTAACCTTTCCACAGGGAACACCTCTCGGCCCCAGATGTTCACTGTACCCTCTCCACAGGGAACACCTCTCGGCCCCAGATGTTCACTGTAACCTCTCCACAGGGAACACCTCTCGGCCCCAGATGTTCACTGTAACCTCTCCACAGGGAACACCTCTCGTCCCCAGATGTTCACTGTAACCTCTCCACAGGGAACACCTCTCGGCCCCAGCTGTTCACTGTACCCTCTCCACAGGGAACACCTCTCGGCCCCAGATGTTCACTGTACCCTCTCCACAGGGAACACCTCTCGGCCCCAGATGTTCACTGTACCCTCTCTTCAGGGAACACCTCTCGGCCACAGATGTTCACTGTAACCTCTCCACAGGGAACACCTCTCGGCCCCAGATGTTCACTGTAACCTCTCCACAGGGAACACCTCTCGGCCTAGATGTTCACTGTACCCTCTCCACAGGGAACACCTCTCGGCCCCAGATGTTCATGGTAGCCTCTCCACAGGAAACACCTCTCGGCCCCAGATGTTCACTGTAACCTCTACACAGGGAACACCTCTCGTCCCCAGATGTTCACTGTAACCTCTACACAGGGAACACTTCTCGGCCCCAAATGTTCATAGTAACCTCTCCACAGGAAACACCTCTCGGCCCCAGATGTTCACTGTACCCTCTCCACAGGGAACACCTCTCGGCCCCAGATGTTCACTGTACCCTCTCCACAGGGAACACCTCTCGGCACCAGATGTTCACTGTACCCTCTCCACAGGGAACACCTCTCGGCCCCGGATGTTCACTGTACCCTCTCCACAGGGAACAACTCTGCCCCAGATGTTCACTGTACCCTCTCCACAGGGAACAACTCTCGGCCCCAGATGTTCACTGTACCCTCTCTTCAGGGAACAACTCTCGGCCTCAGATGTTCACTGTAACCTCTCCACAGGGAACACCTCTCGGCACCAGATGTTCACTGTACCCTCTCCACAGGGAACACCTCTCGGCCCCAGATGTTCACTGTACCCTCTCCACAGGGAACACCTCTCGGCCCCGGATGTTCACTGTACCCTCTCCACAGGGAACACCTCTCGGCCCTAGATGTTCACTGTACCCTCTCCACAGGGAACACCTCTCGGCCTCAGATGTTCACTGTAACCTCTCCACAGGGAGCACCTCTCGTCCCCAGATGTTCACTGTACCCTCTCCACAGGGAACACCTCTCGGCCCCAGATGTTCACTGCACCTTCTCCACAGGGAACACCTCTCGGCCCCAGATGTTCACTGTAACCTCTCCACAGGGAACACCTCTCGGCCCCAGATGTTCACTGTAACCTCTCCACAGGGAACACCTCTCGGCCCCAGATGTTCACTGTAACTTCTCCACAGGGAACACCTCTCGGCCTAGATGTTCACTGTACCCTCTCCACAGGGAACACCTTTCGGCCCCAGATGTTCACTGTAACCTCTCCACAGGGAACACCTCTCGGCCCCAGATGTTCACTGTACCCTCTCCACAGGGAACACCTCTCGGCCCCAGATGTTCACTGTAACCTCTCCACAGGGAACACCTCTCGGCCCCAGATGTTCACTGTAACCTCTCCACAGGGAACACCTCTCGGCCCCAGATGTTCACTGTAACCTCTCCACAGGGAACACCTCTCGGCCTAGATGTTCACTGTACCCTCTCCACAGGGAACACCTTTCGGCCCCAGATGTTCACTGTAACCTCTCCACAGGGAACACCTCTCGGCCCCAGATGTTCACTGTACCCTCTCCACAGGGAACACCTCTCGGCCCCAGATGTTCACTGTAACCTCTCCACAGGGAACACCTCTCGGCCCCAGATGTTCACTGTAACCTCTCCACAGGGAACACCTCTCGGCCTAGATGTTCACTGTACCCTCTCCACAGGGAACACCTCTCGGCCCCAGATGTTCATGGTAACCTCTCCACAGGAAACACTTCTCGGCCCCAGATGTTCACTGTAACCTCTACACAGGGAACACCTCTCGTCCCCAGATGTTCACTGTAACCTCTACACAGGGAATACCTCTCGGCCCCAGATGTTCATAGTAACCTCTCCACAGGAAACACCTATCGGCCCCAGATGTTCACTGTACCCTCTCCACAGGGAACACCTCTCGGCCCCAGATGTTCACTGTACCCTCTCCACAGGGAACACCTCTCGGCCCCAGATGTTCACTGTACCCTCTCCACAGGGAACACCTCTCGGCCCCAGATGTTCACTGTACCCTCCACAGGGAACACCTCTCGGCCCCAGATGTTCACTGTAACCTCTCCACAGGGAACACCTCTCGGCCCCAGATGTTCACTGTAACCTCTCCACAGGGAACACCTCTCGACCTAGATGTTCACTGTACCCTCTCCACAGGGAACACCTCTCGGCCCCAGATGTTCATGGTAACCTCTCCACAGGAAACACTTCTCGGCCCCAGATGTTCACTGTAACCTCTACACAGGGAGCACCTCTCGTCCCCAGATGTTCACTGTAACCTCTACACAGGAAACACCTCTCGGCCCCAGATGTTCATAGTAACCTCTCCACAGGAAACACCTCTCGGCCCCAGATGTTCACCGTACCCTCTCCACAGGGAACACCTCTCGGCCCCAGATGTTCACTGCACCCTCTCCACAGGGAACACCTCTCGGCCCCAGATGTTCACTGCACCCTCTCCACAGGGAACACCTCTCGGCCCCGGATGTTCACTGCACCCTCTCCACAGGGAACACCTCTCGGCCCTAGATGTTCACTGTACCCTCTCCACAGGGAACACCTCTCGGCCCCAGATGTTCACTGTACCCTCTCCACAGGGAACACCTCTCGGCCCCAGATGTTCACTGTACCCTCTACACAGGGAACACCTCTCGGCCCCGGATGTTCACTGCACCTTCTCCACAGGGAACACCTCTCGGCCCCAGATGTTCACTGTACCCTCTCCACAGGGAACACCTCTCGGCCCCAGATGGTCACTGCACCCTCTCCACAGGGAACACCTCTCGGCCCCAGATGTTCACTGCACCTTCTCCACAGGGAACACCTCTCGGCCCCAGATGTTCACTGCACCTTCTCCACAGGGAACACCTCTCGGCCCCAGATGTTCACTGTACCCTCTCCACAGGGAACACCTCTCGGCCCCAGATGTTCACATTCTCGGTGACTCCCGGGCTGTGTCCCCGGGCGTTGAACAGGATCTGGCCTTATTGGCTGCGTGTAATCATACCGTTTTCGACTATGGGACCTTCGGATTCTTCGCTGCATTCCTGGCAGGCAAGTGATATGTATATAGGTATTTATTTGGCATGCGGCTGTTTCGATAAATCAACATCAATGTTGATTTACCACACTCTGCTAGTGTGGTTGCTATAATTGACAGGGTAGGAGATATAAGTAAAAATAATGCTACACCAACGTTTATATATTGGTTAAACGAAATGCGAAAAATGAAATTACTATCCATGGAATTATCGCATTATGGTTTGCGTTATGCTGTTTTATTTAAGTTCATAGTTACGCTATTTTATATGACGTCATGTGTGATTGACTTGTGCACTCTTTATATTGATTTAAGCTTCCCTTGCGTTCTATGCTTGTCCTTACTCTGACATCATTCTCGATTTCCCTCTGAAGTGTTCTCTCATTAAACCAATCACAACATATCAACAACCCATGCCGTTCTCTATTACATTTATACGTCAACGAAACCATGCTGATCGCCGCAAAGGCACGTTTTTATCATCCTCGCCGCATCCGTGCATTTGTGGAACTCAGCAGCGCACATGGACTTTAACGAGCCGAGTTCCTCTCTGCCCTCAGGCGGCGATTTGATTCTGGCTGACGGCTACGCTGAAAAGGAGCACGAGATTGTGACGGAGCTGCGAGAAGGCAACATCACGGCAACCTTCCTCGATGGCAACGGGCAACGCCTCGCCAAATGCGTTAACTGCTGATGACGTAATTAACGGAGTGACGTCACACGAGTTGGAGTGGCGTCATCAGCGATGTGACATCACTATTCACTAGTGCAATTATAGTATTTTATTTGTGATGTCACTAACACTGACGCCAATAAAAAAAAACATGACGTCATTATCATTGTGACGCATTGCCATTGTGATGTCAGTATTATTGTGAATTCAGTATCAGTGTGACGTCAATATCATTGCAACGTCATCATTGTGACGTCATTATCATTGTGACGTCATTGGCATTGTGCCGTCATCATCATTGTGACATTGCGGACCCTGTGACGTCATTAACGCTGTGACGTCACCAACATTGTGACGTCACCTGCAGACTGGTTATTGATTCGACACTGATTGAATCGATATCCCCCTAGACCAAATTACAGCAAAAAATAAAATATAGTGGTGTTATGCCTTGGCCGATCTATCGTGGAACGCCCCAGGTGTGAGCCACGTCGCTCTAGAATATCCTGGCGCAGTCTTGTGTACCTACCGAAGCAGTATGTAGTATGTGCAATGTGCATGTGTACAATCATATGCATTTCATCATGATGTGTGTCATACAATCATCTATTGTACAAGCTACAGTTGCTTATGAACTCTGGAATACTGAGTATTGTGGTGTTAATTTAGCTGCATTTGACGCAGGTTTGCAGCAGAAATGGTTGCCTTAGTGTAGTAGTCTCGTTTTTGTTTTGGCCGAATGTATGAAGTGCTTTGACCTAGTCAGGTGTTTTTACCATGAGCAAGTTTTGTGTTGAAAATATATTTTGATTGACTTTTGTATTGATCGGCAAGACGCATCTCTGAGCCAATTAACACGCGCAGTGGAGAGGGGTATGTCACTAACACGCAGTGGAGGGGGAGGCACTTTAGTGCCCCCCCCCCCTAAGATCTCCGAAAGTATGAGAGCTAGAATAATGGAACTTACAGGGTAAGTAGGTGCTATGACGATCTACATTTTCTAAAATTGTATTGACCTTCGGTCAATATCTTCAAGGTCAAACGAGGTCACGAAGGTCAAATGTCGCAATTTTTGGAATTTGACTATTTAAGAGAGGTCCAGGGCCGTATACAGGGGCGTTGTCACGGACTTTGTACTAGGGGGGGGGGGGCGCAGTCACAGTCGCAGTCAAAAACAAAAGTTGTTGACCGGGGGGGGGGGGGGTAGCAGGCCGTTAGCGAGAAGTTGTTGAGCGGGGGGGGGGGGGGCATAGAGCGGGCCGTGTTAGCCATCCACCATTGTATGCCCGGCCGTTTGAAGGGGGGGGGGGCATGGCCCCTTCCCCCCTGGATCCGAACCTGGAAGGGGAACTTATTTTCGCGAGCGTTCATGGACACTTATTTTCGCGAATCTTTTTCGCTATCACTCAGCAAGCTGGGGTGGGGCGCCCCATTCCATGACAGATCGACCAAGCCATAACACCTTGCGTCTCATATTTCGATAAAACCACGTGTGGGGGTTATCTGTGCCGTAAATTAACGCTGTGAATTTTTCAACCCCGTCCGTCGAATGGTTTTCGAGTTTTAGCCTCGGGCAACTTCGTAACGTTATGCAAAACTCTAATTTGCAGAGGGCAATATCTCCCATCTAAATCATGCGAGTCATGTAAAGCTATATATCATCAGAATCGTCAGAAATCATAGATTATTATGATATAACCATTTTGTGAAAATTCGATAATTTTGGAATTTTAACATTTGACCTCATGTCAGATCACGTGATTTTATACTGTTGCCATTTAAAATTCTGAATTTTTCCCATGCCAGAATCGATTTGGATACATATGCCTTCGATGGTAATAAAATAGAAATAAGTTTTGTCTCTAAATATTTAATGTATATTATATTTTTATATTTATAAAAAATAATGGTCACCTCCACGTCTTTGGTAATAACTTTGCACGTAATGGTGCTAGAGAGCTTATCACATCGCTTATTTGGGGTTATTGACACTGGTTTATAGAACATAATTTGCGGAATCGAACCACGCCTTTCATTTTTACACATTCACACTAGTTGCTGATATATTCCAAAGACCCCAGGAACTGGCTGGTAGCAAAACGTTATCGGATAGACCCCAGAGGGCTTCCGCTACTAGAAGTACTGCATCTATCGATTATAATCGATATCGATAAATAATGCTAGCAAATTATTAACGCCGGCCAATAGCATTTCGACCAAGCAGTTCATGCGCGCTGATAGCAGCAGCCGAACAGTATCGTCTGTCCCCTAATCGCAACGCTTGATGGCCATTTTTCGACGAAGATATCAATTTAAAGCTACGTAACTTGCACATAATAAAGTTTACAGTGGCAAAAACATGCGGTGCAAAACTTGTTTCTCTATGTTGCATGATGTGACCGTAACTTTATTTTCTTAGGTGCGCCGTTTTACATAACATCCTCTGATTATAGTGGCGATCGTTTTATCGATATAGAAACAAAAAATAAGAAAAATGAATATAAGTGAAAAGTCAACTAAAGGGGCTCCAGATGTGAATTTTATCGTATCCAACAATCAAACCAATAGCTACTTGCCGTATGCAAACTATTTTTGAGATTCCAAAACAGTAGGCACACTTCCTTTAACTCAACAGCATTAGGTATATTTGCCTCGTCCAACTGCATTCATTGATGCATAACATGACCCCTGCAGGTCGCTACAATGACCTCAAGGTCACGTGACCTGAGGTTGATTTTCCGAATGACCTGGCTTGATTATGCATTAATGATTTGTTGAAAATTGTCGTTTATTTGGCAAATAAAAAAAATAATATGGAAGACACTTTTAGCTACTTGTATAGGATTATCGGTCTGCGAATACAAGATGAGCAAATTTGATATCTTGCGGATCAACAGACGAAATATTGAATTATGTCATCACATGATCTTGATCACTGAGTGGAATAGGTGTCACGTGATTCGAGGGGCTTGTACCCTCCTATTCCACTGAAAAATCAATATTTTCAAGAATCCGCTCCTGTAGCTCAGTGGGAGAGCGCTGGACTTCTGACCTATCCCGGTAGTGGCAGCCCGGGTTCGAGTCGCTTCGGCGCTCGCTATTTGCTCCTGTCAGGGATGGCCTGCGGCCGGTGGCAGCGGTCGCACTCAAGGTCAGGTGACGTCAGAGAGCGGGGCGGACCGTGTTCCAGGTATGTCGGCCACGTAAAACTTTCGCTTCTAAATTCAGCCAGCTACCCGGAATTGCGCGCTCGGATGGTGGGGTCAGGGCATGCGCAACAAGCTCTGCTTAGCGTGGGTCGGAAATCCATCCATGCAAAACATTCGGACTAAATTGATTAAACAAAAAATCATTGGGAACATTACGAAAAAACGTGACCTGACTTTAGGTTATGTGTCAAAATGTCAAAAGTTTATATTCAAATTTAAAAAAATCATTACATTAATTTGTGGTCAATGGCGATTCTGTTGATATATAGGTTTCTATAATTATAATTATTTACATGGGGGATAACGCCCGCTGAAAAACAGAGCTTTGCGCGACATGTAAAAGATTCCTGAGGCTACAGCTCCAAAACAATTCGACGGCCGGAGCTGAAAATTTCACACCGTGAATCCACGGCCCAGATAAGCCCCGACACGTAGTTTCATCGGCATATGAGAATAAGGGTGGTATGGCTTCGTCGATCTGACGTGGACTGCACCGGATGACCTTAGGTCACGTGACCTTGAGGTCACAGAGCGACTACAGTGCTCATGTTATATAACACTGGAAGCAGGTCGACGGGATGAGCATAATCCCGTTGAATTGGCTCTCTAGCACAATTACGTGCAAAGTTGTTACCTAAGACGTGCTGGTGACCATTATTTATTTTAAATACCAAACTATAAGTCTAATATTTATAGAAAAAACAACCTCCAATTTGCTTAGGCATCGAAGTCGATTCTGGCATATAAAAAATCCGAATTTTAAATGGTCAAATAATAAAATCACGCGATTTTACCTAAGATTACGGGTTGAAATTCCATATATTAATTTTCAAAAAATGATTATATCATATGAATAGGTATATGGTTCATGATAATTATTATGATATATAGGTTTGTATGACGCGCATGATTTTAGATGGGAGATATTTCCCGCTGAAAATTAGAGTTTTGCACGACATTGCAAAGTTGCCCGAGGCGTAGTTAACTCGAAAATTATTC
>JAXIVJ010015116.1:0-32568 GCA_036785665.1 Chirona hameri
AGAGAGAGAGAGAGAGAGAGAGAGAGAGAGAGAGAGAGAGAGAGAGAGAGAGCACCTGCACCGGCGACTGTCGGACGGCTCGGAACGTCGCGTCGCCGCCGTTGCAGGACGATTTCGTCGTCGTCCATGCTGCAGTTTAGCCGGCAATGAATACGGAACGAGCTCGGCTGGCCACGACGCCTTCTCATGTAAATTGGAAATGATTGAAGGGAGCGGGCCGGCCGCCGTCCCCTGCCCGTTTCCAGCGTAGGCCGGCGACAAAACAACCATCAAAATATGCAAAACAAGTCGACAATGGCTGCGCACTGACCATATCTGGCCGGGCGGCGCGGGCCGGCCTGAATGCCACCTTTGATGCGGCCTGTTTATCTAGATCGGGCATGTTCTGCTCCGGATCGGCCGCCTATTTTTGGCGCGCCGGCCGGCGGTGACAAAAGCGCGGTCCCGGCCCACCGCGCCGCTCCACAGCCGCGCCAAAACAGAGCACAATCGGCCGCCAGGAAGAGCCCGGCCGAGTTTGTGCAAGTGCTGGACAGCACGCGCCCCCGGGCGCTCCCTGCGCTGCCTCCCACACCCTGGCGCCGCCGCCCGCACCCTCTCTCCCTGCCGCCGCGGCGGCCGGGCCGTTCCCAGCAGGGGAGCCGTGGTGAACGTCCCCGGCCTGGCAGCCTTGGACCCGCAGCCAGCCGGGCAGCTGCTCGTGTAACTGGATCACCGGCCTCGGGGATGACCGCTGGGGTCGCCGGGGTCAGCCGGGCGGTCGGGGTCGCCGACAGGAGGAGGGGAAGGCAGGTGGAATGCGGAGGGCCGGACTGGACCGGTGCCGACAGCGGGACGGCCAGCTGTCAGCGCCGCTAAATATACCGCTGATGACCGCTGATGACCGCTGACCGCTGACCGCTGACCGCTGACCGCTGACCGCTGACCGCTGACCGCTGACCGCTGACCGCTGACCACTGACCGCTGACCGCTGACCGCTGTCCGCTGACCGCTGACCGCCGACCGCTGACCGCTGACCGCTGATGACCGCTGATGACCGCTGACCGCTGACCGCTGACCACTGACCGCTGACCACTGACCGCTGAACGCTGACCGGCCCGCAGCCGGTCAGCGCGGCAGGAAAGGTGGAGCGTGCTGTCAGAGCCGGCTCGTGCGAGCTCGTGCTCGTAAACCACTGAGCGTCGTGATTGCAATGTTGAGCTGCAGCACCAACTACGAACGATATAACTGTTATCTGCGTGCAATCTATATTGGCAGCCCAATCTATTGACCTATTATTCCGCATTTGGTTACATTACAGGACTCAAAAACAAATAATGTGTGACGGTCCAAGTTATCAGGTCCACTCTTTAAAACCGTTTTCAAACTTAGTCCTAAACAACACACGGTCTCCATGTCAAGTTACGCCTTTTGGCAATTATCATTAATTTGTTTCCGTTGTATTCTACTTCACTCAAATCTACGCCAGGATGTAGGTGCGGATGGAATCGTGGTATCATTAGGTGTTTCGGGATATAAAGTCTAGTAGGATTTGACAATTTAGTGCATGAAATAATACCACTACATATAATAAATATGCAATATGCGGTCAGCGCGGCAGGAAAGGTGGAGCGTGCTGTCAGAGCCGGCTCGTGCGAGCTCGTGCTCGTAAACCACTGAGCGTCGTGATTGCAATGTTGAGCTGCAGCACCAACTACGAACGATATAACTGTTATCTGCGTGCAATCTATATTGGCAGCCCAATCTATTGACCTATTATTCCGCATTTGGTTACATTACAGGACTCAAAAACAAATAATGTGTGACGGTCCAAGTTATCAGGTCCACTCTTTAAAACCGTTTTCAAACTTAGTCCTAAACAACACACGGTCTCCATGTCAAGTTACGCCTTTTGGCAATTATCATTCATTTGTTTCCGTTGTATTCTACTTCACTCAAATCTACGCCAGGATGTAGGTGCGGATGGAATCGTGGTATCATTAGGTGTTTCGGGATATAAAGTCTAGTAGGATTTGACAATTTAGTGCATGAAATAATACCACTACATATCTCAAATTCAAAACTATATTCTAATTAAGTTTCCATTAAACACTAATTTCGTCATTTGATCAAAGCTTACCACTGCGTATTGGGCGGAGCTTAGCGCCTAGTGGAAAATGACAAAAAGCTAGCGTCACGAATCCAAATAACTAATAACCTAGTCCGAGTCAATTCACACTGAGAAGCGTCACCACTGTTTACTACTATCTACTATCTCTGTTGCAGCCTCCAGTAATGTTATATGGTCCCGCGCCATCAAATGACCATAATATGCAGTCAGAGCAGGTTTTTATCGCTGCAGAAATGTCCCGCACTCACTGGTTGTGCAGATCCAAATCAAGATACGATAAATGACCGCCAGCCAAACGCTGGTAAACAACACGCACGATGCATCGCGCAAAGCAGCACGCCCAACGATCCGGGTAGCATGGTGTGCACTTCTAAATTCAGGACACTGGCCCAACATTGCAATAGCCACGCCTATTTGGGGATGCCCCGCGAAGTAAATACATACATACATACATACATACATACATACATACATACATACATACATACATACATACATACATACATACATACATACATACATACATACATACATACATACATACATACATACATACATACATACATACATACATACATACATACATTCATACATACATACATACATACATACATACATACATACATACATACATACATACATACATACATACATACATACATACATACATACATACATACATACATACATACATACATACATACATACATACATACATACATACATACATACATACATACATACATACATACATACATACATACATACATACATACATACATACATACATACATTGTCCTTTAAGCATTGTTGAGGCATTGCTGGTGGTGTACTGACAATACAGTACGAGATAATTGTTCAATAAAATGTATGCAACGTAATTATGCAATAATTTAACATCACAATACTATGTTGATAATCTGCATCTTAAACTAGGTAATCGGTTATAACAACTCAGCATGAATAATATGAGAATCAGTATGACCTTGTTCTTGACGACGTTGCTGAAACGTAGCATGGTAAAGCGAAACAACATGTTATTAAAATGAAAAAGCGCCAACGATCTATCTTGTCAAATTCATTTTTTTTGCACCAAACCTGGTATCAATGACAACGATTCGAATGAGTAATTTTAAAAAAGTTTGGCAAAGTCGAAGCATGAAAAGATATGCAACAGTCGGGCTTTTTGGTAATTTATGGACAATGTCAATAATTCAGGACTAATGGCCTTTTAATCTGGTTAGAATTCAGAGTAACTGAAGACACGACCTGAACTAACAAACTGGAACAAAAATATCGCGGGACATGTCATTTAAATCATCTTCGCCTCAACTGCGATACTAATTTATCAACAACAAATGTATTTTACAAACACCAGAAGGGTCCGTTGGATGATATGTGATGCTGGGGTGTCATCTTAGCTCAAGTTGCATTAACTCATAACATACCTGAGCTAAACCCTGACAAATGCCTCAGAGCTCAGAAGCCGTTTCTTCATTAAGTCAGATGCCCAATGTAAGAAGTACAGCGACAAGCTTCATATCGTGAACAATAACCTCGCATTTTTAGCACTATACCAGGTAAAAATGTGGGGTGAAAGGATTGTCAAAAGGGACATTCGTTCTCAGACAAGAAAGAATTCAGTGGTCCAAAACGCAGCAAACAATACCATCACAACTGGTCCAATATTATTCTGGAAGTTTGTGTTCACTGACATTCCCTATCAAAATATAGCATTTCATATATATATATATATATATATATATATATATATATATATATATATATATATATATATATATATATATATATATATGCATCAATGCATGATCAAAGCAACCGCATCCCGTACATCATAAATCAGACATGTGCATGAAGCTCAGCAACGGTTCGTGGATCCACGTAGGTCTGTACAAAATCAAATCAATAATCTATTTCAGGATACGAGCAGACTTAACGACAAATATAGCAGTGGATATTGGATACAACTGCTGAATCTCTAAATGAAATTTAGGAACAGATTTAATATTCCAGTCTCGTATTTTCCCGCTCATATTTAAAATAAAACATCTCACGGGATCTTGGTTTCAGCCGGATACCATTGAACAAATTGCACAGTTAATATATTATTTCTTGAGAAAAGCGAACAACAAATATATTATATCAGATTCATTTACAATAACTACAAAATAATCACAGCTACCAAAGCTTAACCAACACAATTGCAGAAGTTTAACTTTTTTGATGCAAAACAACACGGTGAAAAGTATTAATGTTGGTGTTATGTATTAATCTAGTTTGGAGAAATACACAAACATAGCTTGAATGCATGTATACCATTTATGAAATGCATAACCTTTGAAATAGTCTAAATAAATTATACTTGCAATATTTTACCACAAAACCGGCGCAAGAAAACTATTTTATGATACATATTCTCCTGATCTGTATTTAATTTCCAATACTATGCAGTAAACATCCCTGAATGCAAAGCGAAAGAGCAAAAACTTAAGTTTAAACAATTAATTATTTAAAGTATGGAAAGCGATCATGTTGAATTAGCCACAACACGTACCAGCAACAACTGCAACCATGTTTTTGCCATGCAATGTGCATCGAGTAAATTGAGTCGATAATTCGCCTTCAGCTCTCGTTATCAGAGAAAACAAGCCCCTTTTGCGATCCGGCCAGCGGATATTTCTTGTGTAAGGATGCTTGGGTGTTGGTTAGTAGGCAGCGATACTTTTTAAAGAAACAAGTGGCATTTAAAATGAACAGTCGTCTTTAGTATTCCATTCAAATCATATTTAAGTACAATCATGTGTATTGTTTATATCACGAAGTAGTGCCTCTAAGTTTACCTTTCACATACAAAACAAACTATTTGAATAAAACAAATAAGTCACTGCGCCATTAAAAGGTTACACTTATCTAATATAACCAAATGTTTATAATGTTTGTATCTTGTCTGGTTTCACAAGTATTTGTAGGATTTTGGTAAAATAAATGTATACGATTATTACGAATGTTCAAAAACGCTTCTATCAAATATACAAATACTTGTGAAATTATGGACTGTGTATATTTATGCAATATTTATTGCGAGACGTTCCACATGAACGATGGACCAGCAACAACAAGCGTCCTGTACCGAAGTTCTAAAATAAAACAAAGAACCGAAAAAAGCAAGCCATGGGTTACTCAACATTCCGACTAAATCAGAAAAATACACTATTTCAGAAGTTAATCAGTCCAATCTTGCAAACCATCCATACCGAATTAAGTTTTACCAACAAACACTACCCAATTTCATCATTGTAACATGTTACAAGTTTTGAATGAAATATAAATCCTGATATTTTATGAATTGTTTGCAATATGGTGTTTAACACGTGTATTTAACCTTTTCTACAAACATATTTAAAACCGTCATTACGGTATTCACAACATGGGATTTCCCGTCGGCTTAAGTTGCAGCCGATAAGACCGTCAACAAAAGCAACTCATTCGCGCAGTAATGTCAAAACACCCAGAAACCCTCTTGCCAGACAGGGTGGAGCTACTTCACCACACCCGCCACCCGACACAGGGCTGGCTCAGCCCCGACATAGGTCTCCGCTATCACCGACCCTAGGTCTGGTGACCTGACCCAGCCCCCGGGCCGCGTGCAACACTCACCCTGGTCCGGCTGGTTCTCCTGCAGAATCCGCATGGAGGGAGGCATTTTCTTCCTCATATTTCCCACGTGGCGTCGGGCTCGCGCCGTCGCTGCACTCGCGAAAGTCCGTCAGCGGTCAGCGGGCCCGAGCGGGCATGTCGGGGCGGGGGCGGGGGCGGCTCCGCGCGACTCGGCTCGGCGGCGCGGCGTGCGCGTCAGCGCTGCCGGGCGGCGGCGACTCGACTGGCCGGCCGGCCGGCGGCGCGGCGGCCAGCGGCCGGCAGCCGGTCGCCGCGCGTCGGCCCGGCATGGCCGCCCTGACGGCCGAGGGCGGTCGGCCGGCCGCCGCCGCTGACCTGCGCCGAGACCACCGTCCCACCTGCCCGACCCGCCGCCTCCGACGAGCGCCGCCGACCGACCGACGAGCCGCCGACGAGACGGCAGTTGAGGGCGGGACGACCCGCCGCCGGTCGGGCCGGGTCAGCGGGGGCGGGGCGGGGCGGGGCAGCGGGGCAGCCTGGCAGGGCGGGGCGGGTCGGGTCACATGGACGTATCGGTGACACAAAATACACCGACGTGACTGAGACAGTTGAGAGTAAACTGGATTAGAATAGACAAGGCAGTGTAAAACCGATATCAGAGTAGGGTTGACCCAGGGCGAGGTCATATTCTAGTTTGACCGTGCGGGGCTATGTGGCTCATGTGGCTCAGTGCCATTGCAGGAGGAAGCATTTTGATCTGCTATAGACTTCTTTGTTTGATACGTACTAAAAACAGCCGCGCGCAGAGAAGGAGCGCATAATCAATATATATTCCTCGGAAAATGCCTTGTCACTCTGTAAATGCCAGGCTTCAGTGAGGATGACACCACAAATTTGATACGTACGAGCTGTGGGCGAAATTATTGGTCGCGTTACCAAGAATGACATTAGTGTAAATGTCGATGCAGAAAGGAGAGCGATCAAAGTGTGTTATGCTTTCAGACAACAATGGGAGTACCTTTTTATTGGAATGAAGTTATTGATTGACAAGGAATGGTGTGTTTTCCCTTTAACCCTATTCCCTGCGGGCGGCCAAAATTACGTTAACCTGCGCGGGGGGGGGGGCAGATTCTGTCCCCCGAGAGATCTCGAGAACCGCTCGGTCGATTTCGATGGGGAAAACGCCATTCGATTTGTCATGACAAGATCTCTCTTTTTGGACCCCGAAATTTTTGTTTTGTTCAAAAATGGGGGAAGGGGGGTAGGGGACGAAAAATACGAAAATTGTGTGTGTTTTTGAAAGGTCATTGCGGCCATGTGGCTCGACCGATTTTAATGCCCCAAACGTTTTTGGGCTTCAAATGTACTGGTCTCTAATATATCAAAAGACAACAAAAAAATCACTGGCGTATTCAGGGAATGTAAAATGGGGAGATTTTCTGATAGAAATATGTGCTGTTCGTGATTGTTTGGGACGACATCAACGTCACATGTGTGCATTATATGCTGTAATTTTTTAAATTTGCTATATTGCGCATAGGCGGATCCAGGAAAAACATGGTGGGGCACCATGTGCATAACGCTTTTATCATCTTACTAATTTGAAGTTGGACCTAATTTGAGGGTGGGTATCGTCTCTAATTTTTTATCCCGAGTGCGCCTCTGCCCAAAAATATGTACAATCCCAGTATCTAAGATGCATATTGCATTGAAATTTTCTGACGCATTAATTGCACTGCAAACCACGAAGGAAGTATGCGCCGCAAAACCGCATTCGTAACACCCTCCCCAAAACAGGAGCCTGGAACCGCCTCTGCTAGCCCGATTGTTTTCAAAATTTTGACACAACACGTGCCATTCAATTGTGGGAAAAGTCACAAAGTTGCAGGACGCTAGGCCTAACTGTTTAGAAGCGGCAAGTGAAAAACCACTGGGGGGAGGGGCAGAATATGTCCCCCGCAGGGAATAGGGGCGAATATGTTTAGTTTCATACCGTACAACGAATTTATTTGAAAACAAAATCATCTACATCCATCAGTGTTTTCCGTTTTCGAACTTTGCCCCAGGTCGATTACAATGTTCAATATTCGAACTATATTTCCTTTCTGGATGAATTGATCCTGTTGCCTCTCTAACGTTCCATTGTTTATTAGACCGATTGCATTTTCATTAATCATGTTAAAGAGTTGCAACAATTTATTGAAGTATATGCTCCTTGCCATAGGCGTAGGAGCAGAGGGGACAGGAGAGCCATGGCCCCTCACTTTTCGGCCACTTTTTTCTCTCTAAAATATGTTAGTTTGCTGGCGAGAAGAAATAAAAACAAGTAATGGCAAAAGATTCGCCAAGGCGAAAATATAAAAAATATGTAAATAAATATTGCATAGGGAGGTTGGGTTTCTCTCAAGCAGGGTTGCGCTCGACTCAGAGTCGGTGAGTCAAATTTGACCCAAAACTGACTCGATTCAGCTTGAGTCAGAGTCGAGTCGCTTAAGAAAATATGGGGGTTGAGTTGAATCAGAGTTGAGTCGCATGGATGTCGCTTGAGTCAAAGTTGAAACGCCGATGCTGCTCAAGTCAAAACTGAGTCGACTCATCCTCTCAAAGCTTGCCAACTCACATCTGATGCAAACAACAAATTGGGAGAAGCTAAATGAATCACTCAGGGGTCCAAGCAATGTTCTGCAATGTGAGGGTGTGAGTTTGTGTGGTTTTCAAACCTACCTTCTTATCATTAGTTGATAATAAATCAATGTTCTATCTACAAAATAGCTTAAAGGTGATAGTTCACCTTTAACATGGGGTTTTGAACTGAGATAGCAGATTTGTAGAGCTGAGACCTATTTCACAAAGAAGTTAGTAATTACACATGTTTGCGATTACAAACGCAAGAAAATATTGCAAACCTCACAAAAAGACATTTCACAAACATTCACCACCTCTGAATCACCGATTGTAAAGAAAATTGTAAACACAAATGTTAGTACAGCAGAAACCTTGAAATCAAGAACGTTTGTATTAAACTTGATGCTAATGACAAATAATATGATTGTTAACAAATTCATTTAACAAATACTTACATTGTGGTTTATTTTTTAATTCAATATAAAATTAGTTATAGGGATAATTATAATTAAATTAAATTTCATCGGAATGCAAACTCTGATCGTAAAAATACATCTTGGTAAGCAATTAGAGTACACAGAATTTGGCCATTCACCGGGTGGCGGAGCATAACAACAGAACTACTCTTAAAAGAAAGATCGTTGAATTTCTCGACATTTTTTCACCTAACCTAGCCGATTTCTTACTTCGTTAAGGGTGAAGGTTCACTGTATATTGCACAAGACATCGTTGACCGCTGCAATTCTATCGCCATGCGGTTTCTCCGCGCGGAGGCGCCCCTCACAGCGCAATCGGTAAGGTGCATGCACTGTGACTGGACTTCAAAGCTGGAGATCCCTGTTCGAATCTCTCGGGAAATAACTTGCTTTGAGCAGCTATACCTATGTATAACTAAACCATTACCCTAACAACCTCGGCAACGTAACAACCTCACCAAGAAAATATCCTGAACAGTCAAACAATGTCACCTATCAATGCAGTTTCTGAAATTCAGAACCCCTGACCCACTGGAATTACAAGCTTGTAATTGCTAACATTTCCTCACTTCCGTCAACCTGTGAGAAATAGGACATGCGCAATCGCAAATATTTTTACAAACAATATCTTTATAAACTAGTTTGTAAATAGTAAATTGAGATTTACTGCTCTGGGGTTTTGTGAAATCCAAACTACAAACATGTGTAAAAATTGTTTGTAATAACAAAGAAGTACTTTGTAATTACAAACTTCTTTGCTTTGTGAAATTGGCCTTAGATAGAAAAATGGGTTGTGTGAAAGAAGTAACTCCCTACGTTAAGTAATTTCGACACAGGACTAGTTTCATTTGTCATTTTCCGGAGTTTCGGGTCCGCGAAACTTCGTCGGTAGTAGTTATGGTGTTATACTCGCTGACGTCAGAATTGCGTCATACGCCGCAAACTAGCCGTAACCATTGCCATTAGTAAGTAGTACCGATTGTGATTACCATCGGGACAGTGGATTGAGTTAGTATTTGTATTTAAAAGATAAGTTACCTTGTTTTTAACGGCTTTTAACCGTGGGTTCAGTGTCGTGATCGGAGGCCCGGGGACCGAAACCATGTAATTGTTGTATCAGCGTGTGCGGCCATGAGTTGAGCGCAACGATTTTCAGGTAAGTATCTGCTGACCTGATAAATCATTGGTTATCAAACTGATTTTTTTACACAGACCAGGTGTTTCATATATTTAATATTGATTGGAATGATCAATATCATGGCAATATGTATTTTTATATATAAACAATGGCCGAAATTACATAATCTAGGTTTCGTTTTTACAACATCTTCAAGATCTTGAAGGTGTTGTAAAAACGAAAGCTCAATTCTGTAATTTCGGCCATTGTTCATATATAACCAAATGTCATGTTATTGATCATCCTAATCTACACTTTTTTCCGCTCAAATTCGGCGCTTGTTCACCCAATTTAGAAATAGTGAATCATTTGTAGATCTTACACAGCAAAATGTAGCAGAACAGCATATTTTAACAACATATTTCGGCGTCACTGTGCGACTTTGGAAATAGCGCACGCTATTGGAAATAGAAGCAGCCAAATTCGGCACTATTCAAGCAAATTCGGCGGCTAACCATAAGTACCCAGAAGTTTCATTTTTGCAAGATGAGCTTATATAAGATAAAATGGCGCTGTCTCTGAGTTTTGTTTTGTTTTTATCGCCAATCATTTTACTCGCCGAAACGCCTTTTTCATTATCTTTATTATATCTGTGGGAACAAAGACTGATCAGCAAGGTTGTACACCTTTTTACGGTCAATTTAGGCAGAAGTGCACGTTTTTCAGCGATAGTGCATTCAATTTCGCCAATACGGCATAGTGCACGATTATTTGGAAACAGTGCACCTAGTTCGGCGTGGAAAAGTCACATTTCGGCATAGTGCAGTCAAATTCGGCGGAAGATCATTCAATTTAGAACTTGTCTCAATCTTTCGCTGAGCTCACTTGATTTCGGCAAGATGAAAAACAATTTAGGCAGTGTTCATACAATTTGGGAAATGCCCAATTGGGTTAAGCAAAGGGCACGGAGCCCCGTTTCCCTTCCACCTGATCGTTACCTATTGACCGGGCTGTTAAGCGGCCGGTTTGCGGTCCTACCAATAGGATGGTGTGCCAGTTACGAGGGAAAACCATCACGTTCACCACGGCGATCATTGGTTACAGCAAAAACGGCACCGTCTACCAAGAGATGCAGCGTTTTGCAGATTTCATTCAGAGCACCGGCGCCTTCGTCAGAGAAGGCAAAACAGTAACCATGCTCTTTGATAAACTCGACGGCAGTGCCGGAACCCATTTGCAAATGAGTTCAGTGTGCTGAAAGCACTCGTCAAGGAGAACCTGGCTGCTCAGCAGCAAGAGATCGACCACAGAGTGTCGGCCGGCGGCGCAGGTAAGAACGTTGTTTGAGGGCTGGCGCCGCAGCTCACTCCTAGCATCACGGTATCACGGCACCGAGATGGCCCTGCAGTCCGTGACTGGGACCAGGCCGTGGCGCAGTAACGGCACTTCAACACGTTCCTGCGTGTGAGTTCCAGTGTGCGGCGAATAAAGATGTCCTTATCGACAGTTAAATAATATTTTAGGCACGTATGCACAATGCACATTTAGCAAGGTCGGTATACAGTAAAAAGGAATATCAGGCATTGATTCGAATAATGCAATAATATTGTTTCTAAACGTTATGTTGGTGGCCCTCTTAGGCCACAACCCATGTAATTATTCCTTACAACGTTGGGTGGCATAAGACAGCTTTTTTACATCCGTACTTTAAAAACAAATCATGGATGTCTCTTGTAAAATATACTTAGCTGTATGCAGCAGGAGTAAGCAATGCAATATTGCATGCACACGAGGCCAAAAAGTAAATCCCCTGCCACTCTAGTTCTGTGGGAAGCTCAGGTGGCCGTCGCACCTCAACATCTCCTACGTCTAACCCAACTCTCCATTATCCCCTCCTGAAGATGCATGTATCAAATGATCAATGCAAACCTAACTTAATTCATTTGAGCTGAAAATAATAAAATATGATGTAACTTTTTTTTTCTGATGGTATGAGCCACCTGACGGATTTGCAAAATGCTGCATGTATGAACCTTTCACATCTCAATCACAATGATATAACGGACGCCGTCGATACTACACCTTTTTTACGGTCAATTATGGAAAAAATGCACGTGTTTCAGTAAGTCAATTTCGACAATACGGCATAGTGCGTTCATATTTGGAAGCAGTGCATGATATTCAGATCAGTGCGATCGTATTTGAATGGAGTGCGTTCGATTTCGGCGGTAGTGCACGTGGTATTCGGCATATGGTACGGCCATTTCGGCATAAGTACAGCATTTCGTCAAATGATTCGATATTCGGCGGAGTGCAAACGATTTAGGAATGAATTCGGGACGAATTTTGCATGTTTTTGTCGTGAAGTTCGCTGCACATAGGTATTCGTAGTATCGACGGTGTCCGTTATATCATTGTGATTGAGATGATAAATGCTCATACATGCATTATGTAAATCCGTCAGGTGACGCATAACATCATGACCAAAATTACATCATATAGTATAACATTTCAGCTCAAATATACTAAGTCAGGTTTGCATTGATCATTTGATACATGCATCTTCAGAAGGGGATAATGGAGAGTTAGATTAGACGTAGGAGATATTGAGGTGCGACGGCCACCTGAGCTTCCCACAGAACTAGAGTGGCAGGGGATTTACTTTTTGGCCTCGTGTACATGCAATATTGCATTGCTTACTCCTGCTGCATACAGCTAAGTATATTTTACAAGAGAAACCTATGATTTAAAAAAAAGAAGAAGTAGGTATGCCAAAAAAAACTGTCTTATGCCACCCAACGTTGTAAGGAATACAAACCTGTGTTGTGGACTAAGAGGGCCACCAACATAACGTTGAGAAACAATATTTATTCGAGTCAATGCCTTCGAAAGCATTATTCGAAAACCATTATTCGAATCAAATTTCAATGCCCGACATTCTTTTTTACTGTATACCGACCTTGCTAAATGTGCATTGTGCATACGTGCCTAAAATATTATTTAACTGTCGATAAGGACATCTTTATTCGCCGCACACTGGAACTCACACGCAGGAACGTGTTGAAGTGCCGTTACTGCGCCACGGCCTGGTCCCAGTCACGGACTGCAGGGCCATCTCGGTGCCGTGATACCGTGATGCTAGGAGTGAGCTGCGGCGCCAGCCCTCAAACACCGTTCTTACCTGCGCCGCCGACACTCTGTCGTCGATCTCTTGCTGCTGAGCAGCCACGTTCTCCTTGACGAGTGCTTTCAGCACACTGAACTCATTTGCAAATGGGTTCCGGCACTGCCGTCGAGTTTATCAAAGAGCATGGCTACTGTTTTGCCTTCTCTGACGAAGGCGCCGGTGCTCTGAATGAAATCTGCAAAACGCTGCATCTCTTGGTAGACGATGCCGTTTTTGCAGTGACCAATGATCGCCGTGGTGAACGTGATGGTTCTCCCTCATGACTCGCACACCATCCTATTGGTAGGACCGCAAACCGGCCGCTGAACAGCCCGGCCAATAGGAAACGATCAGGTGGAAGGGAAACGGGGCTCCGTGCCCTTTGCTTAACCCAATTGGGCATTTTCGAAATTGTATGAACACTGCCTAAATTGTTTTTTCAACTTGCCGAAATCAAGTGAGCTCAGCGAAAGATGGAGACAAGTTCCAAATTGAATGATCTTCCGCCGAATTTGACTGCACTATGCCGAAATGTGACTTTTCCACGCCGAACTAGGTGCACTGTTTCCAAATAATCGTGCACTATGCCGTATTGTCGAAATTGAATGCACTATCGCTGAAAAACATGCACTTCCGCCTAAATTGACCGTAAAAAGGTGTACCTATGTGCAGAAAACTTTACGACAGAAACATGCAAAATTCGTTCCGATTTCACATGAACATTGCCTAAATCGTTTGCACCCGCTAAATACCGAATCATTTGACGAAATGCTGTACTATGCCGAAATGGCCGTACCATATGCCGAATACCACGTGCACTACCGCCGAAATCGAACGCACTGCATTCAAATATGACCGCACAGATTCGAATATCATGCACTGCTTCCAAATATGAACGCACTATGCCGTATTGTCGAAATTGACTGCACTCTTACTGAAATATGTGCACTTTTTCCACAATTGACCGTAAAAAGGTGTAGTCTTCTCGACGATAAATTAATGACGCATCAGATAAAATCAGAACACAATCAGGCACCCAGTTTCTAGGTTATGGGCTCGAGGAATCGGTCATAGCTGATGTTGCTTAGCCGACCATCAGCTCGTCTGCACGGCCACATGACTTCTGCATCAAACAATGTATCTCACCTCATTTGGCATGGGAGTTATTGATCCATAGGTAATTACCAATCTAGGCATTACATTTGGAAAACAGCTAACACGCAACATGAAACTGGCATACCAATTGAATTGATCTTTACACAGTTACTATATGTACATAGCATCACGGCATCGCGGCATCACGGCATCACGGCATCACGGCACCGAGATGGCCCTGCAGTCCGTGACTGGGACCAGGCCGCGGCGCAGTACCGGCACTTCAACACGTTCCTGCGTGTGACTTCCAGTGTGCGGCGAATAAGGATGTCCTTATTGACTGTTATATAATATTTTAGGCACATGCACATTTAGCAAGGTTGGTATACAGTAAAATGGAATGGCAGACATTGATTCGAATAATGCAATAATATTGTTTCTCAACGTTATGTTGGTGGCCCTCTTAGCCCACAACACAGGTTTTTATTCCTTACAACGTTGGGTGGCATAAGACAGTTTTTTGCACTCCTACTTTTAAAAAAAAGTTTCTCTTGTAAACTATACTTAGCTGTATGCAGCAGGAGTAAGCAATTCAGTATTTCATGCACACGAGGCCAAAAAGCAAATCCCGTGCGGCTCCTAAGTTCTGTGGGAAGCTCAGGTGGCCGTCGCACCTCAATATATCCTGCGTGTAATCTAACTCTCCATTATCCCCTTCTGAAGATGCATGTATCAAATGACCAATGAAAACCTGACTTAGTAAATTTGAGCTGCAAATAATACAATATGATGTAACTTTTTTCTGATGTTATGCGTCACCTGACGGATTTACATAATGCTGCATGTATGAACATTCCTCATCTCAATGATCAATCACAATGATATAACGGACGCCGTCGATACTACGATTACCTATGTGCAGCAAACTTCACTACAAAAACATACACCATTGGTCGCGAATTCACATGGACATTGCCTAAATCGTTTGCACTCCGCCGAATACCGAATCATTTGACGAAATCCTGCACTATGCCGAAATGGGCCTACCATATGCCGAATAGCACGTGCACTACCGCCGAAATCGAACTCACTCCATTCAAATACGATCGCACTGATCCGAATATCATACACTGCTTCCAAATATGAACGCACTTTGCCGTATTGTCGAAATTGGGTTCACTCTTACTGAAATACGTGCACTTTTTCCACAATTGACCGTAAAAAGGTGTATGTACAAATATCGGGATAACCCCA
Organism: Chirona hameri; assembly: GCA_036785665.1. Classification (NCBI taxonomy): domain Eukaryota; kingdom Metazoa; phylum Arthropoda; class Thecostraca; order Balanomorpha; family Balanidae; genus Chirona; species Chirona hameri. Next base: position 15,483 of record JAXIVJ010015116.1, read on the forward strand.
TCAACCAAGATACACGTCAAGCATTATCAAAACCGTAGATTTTGACGAAGTCCAATACCGGAGGTTTATACTGGGGCAGCCTGTTGGTGTAGTGACTTTGTCTGTCTGTATGTATGTATGTATGTTTGTTTGTCTGTCTGAGGCGTTTGGCCACAGCTCGCTGACAAAGAGGCACAGCAACACGCGCGTGGCACGGTTCGATGCGCCAGTTCGGCCCCCAGGTGTCGGTGCCAATCACATGTCGATCGGTGCCACGTGCCACGTGCCACGTGCTGCCACGTGGGTCATTGCAAAATCCATTTGCCAACACGTGCCGCCCATACCAGTAGACGCAGGGCGACCAAATTCGGTGAGCGGGTAGTCCACATGGGGGCGGAAAATCCTTTGGGGTTGCCGACCCAGAGGGGGGTAAACCTTTTATCGCGTGGGGTCCTCGGATTTCGGGAAATTTTGATGCAGCAACACTAAATTTGGTACACCGATAGAGCTCGACGAGTGACAGATGATGGTGCCGGTCGCCGCTCGATCGGTGCCACGTGGCACGTGCCACGTGCCGCCACGTGGTCATGGCAAAATATGCTTGCCCAGCCCATACCAGTGGTCGCAGGGCGACCAAACTCGGTGGGCGGGTAGTCCACATGGGTGTGGAACATCCTTTGGGGTTGCCGACTCCGAGGGGGGTAAACAAAAGCCCCCAGGGGTAAACCTTTTATCGCGTGGGGTCCTCGGATTTCGGGAAATTTTGATGTAGCCGCACCAAACTTGGTACACCGATAGAGCTCGGCGAGTGACAGATGATGGTGCCGAACGCCGCTCGATCGGTGCCACGTGGCCACTGCAAAATCTGCTTTACCAGCCCATACCAGTGGACACAGGGCGACCAAACTCGGTGGGCGGGTAGTCCACATGGGTGCCGAAAACAATGCTGGCTTATTTTCTCGAGGGGGGCACGTTGCCCCCCCCCCCTAGGGGGTTAACCTGATATCGCGGGGGTCCTCTGATTGCGGGATTTTTTTTTGCGCTAGCCGCACCAAATTTGGTGACCCGATGGAGTTTGGCAAGTGACAGATGATGGTGCCGGTCGCCGCTCGATCGGTGCTACTCGGCACGTGCCACGTGCCGCCACGTGGCCACTGCAAAGTCTGCTTACCCAGCCGTGCCGCCCATGCCAGTGGACTCAACGCGACCAACCTCGGTGGGCGGGTAGTCCTTATGGGTGCAGGGTGACCTTGGGGGGTGGCGACGGTGGCGCCTCCAAAGCACGTGCGGCTGGCACGTGCAACTTTGTCAGCGGGGTCTTCAATTCGGTCGGCCATAACTCGTGAGTTATGACAGCTAGACGCACCAAATTTGGTATGTGTGGGTATATTGTGGTTAGGACTAACTGCTGCTTTTCTTTATTTGTTGCTGGAGTCCCGGGTTCGAATCCCAGCGCCGGCATTTGTTTTTTCTTATCTTTTCTTTTCCAAATATGTTTGTCGGCGTTCCTCGTGAAATGATGGCTACGGTTTTGCCCCGGACCCAAACCCGATCCACCGAAATGGGTCCGCACTAGTCAAAACCGTAGGTTTTGACAAAGTCAAATACCGGAGGTTTATACTGGGGCAGCCTATTGGTGTAGTGACTTTGTCTGTCTGTATGTATGTATGTTTGTTTGTCTGTCTGAGGCGTTTGGCCACAGCTCGTCAAAACCGTAGGTTTTGACAAAGTCAAATACCGGAGGTTTATACTGGGGCAGCCTATTGGTGTAGTGACTTTGTCTGTCTGTATGTATGTATGTTTGTTTGTCTGTCTGAGGCGTTTGGCCACAGCTCGCTGACAAAGAGGCACAGCAACACGCACGTGGCACGGTTCGATGCGCCAGTTCGGCCCCCAGGTGTCGGTGCCAATCACATGTCGATCGGTGTCACGTGCCACGTGCAACGTGCTGCCACGTGGGTCATTGCAAAATCCATTTGCCAACACGTGCCGCCCATACCAGTAGACGCAGGGCGACCAAATTCGGTGAGCGGGTAGTCCACATGGGGGCGGAAAATCCTTTGGGGTTGCCGACCCAGAGGGGGGTAAACAAAAGCCCCCAGGGGGGTAAACCTTTTATCGCGTGGGGTCCTCGGATTTCGGGAAATTTTGATGTAGCGACACCAAATTTGGGTAACCGATAGAGGCCGACGAGTGACAGATGATGGTGCCGGTCGCCGCTCGATCGGTGCCACGTGGCACGTGCCACGTGCCGCCACGTGGCCATGGCAAAATCTGCTTGCCCAGCCAATACCAGTGGACGCAGGGCGACCAAACTCGGTGGGCGGGTAGTCCACATGGGGGCCGAAAAACGATATTGGCTGATTTTCTCGAGGGGGGCACGTTGCCCCCCTAAGGGGTAAATATGATATCCCAGGGGTCCTCTGATTGCGAGATTTAATTTTGCGCTAGCCGCACCAAATTTGGTACACCGATAGAGCTCGACGAGTGACAGATGATGGTGCCGGTCGCCGCTCGATCGGTGCCACGTGGCACGTGCCACGTGCCGCCACGTGGACATGGCAAAATCTGCTTGCCCATCCCATACCATTGGTCGCAGGGCGACCAAACTCGCTGGGCGGGTAGTCCACATGGGTGCCGAAAAACCATACTGGCTGATTTTCTCGAGGGGGGCATGTTTCCCCCCGTAGGGGGTTAACCTGATAGCGTGGGGGTCCTCTGATTGTGGGATTTTTTCTTCTTGCTAGCCGCACCAAATTTGGTACACCGATAGAGCTCGAAGAGTGAAAGATGATGGTGCCGGTCGCCGCTCGATCGGTCCCACGTGGCACGTGCTACGTGCCGCCACGTGGCCACTGCAAAATCTGCTTACCCAGCCGTGCCGCCCATACCAGTGGACTCAACGCGACCAAACTCGGTGGGCGAGTAGTCATCATGGCTGCGGGGTGACCTTGGTGAGTGGCGACGGTGGCGCCCCCAAAACACGTGCGGCAGGCACCTGCAACTTTTTTTTAGCGGGTTCCTCACTTCGGTCGGCCACTACTCGTGAGTTATGACAGCTATCCGCTCCAAATTTGGTGCTTTTGTGTAGAGCGTGGTCAGGGCTATCTGCTGTAATGCCATATTTGGCGCTGGAGTCCCGGGTTCGAATCCCATCGAGGGCATTTGCTTTTCCTATGCCTTTCTTGTCCAAATTTGTTTGTCGGCGCTCCTCGTGACGTTCCAACAAATGGCTACGGTTTTGCCCCGGACCCAAACCCGATCCACCGAAATGGGTCCGCACTAGAGGCACAGCAACACGCGCGTGGCACCGTTCGATGCGCCAGTTCGGCCCCCAGGTGCCGGTGCCCGTGGCCGGTCGATCGGTGCCACGTGCCACGTGCCACGTGCCGCCACGTGGGCCATTGCAAAATTCATTTGCCAACACGTGCCGCCCATACCGGTGGACGCAGGGCGACCAAATTCGGTGGGCGGGTAGTCCACATGGGGGCGGAAAATTCTTTGGGGTTGCCGACTCTGAGGGGGGTAAACAAAAGCCCCCAGGGGGGTCACCTGTACGCACACGGGGTCCTCGGATTTCAGGAAATTTTGATGTAGCGACACCAAATTTGGTACACCGATAGAGCTCGACGAGTGACAGATGATGGTGCCGGTCGCCGCTCGATCAGTGCCACATGGCACGTGCCACGTGCCGCCACGTGCCCATGGCAAAATCTGCTTTCCCAGGCCATACCAGTGGACGCAGGGCGACCAAATTCGGTGGGCGGGTAGTCCACATGGGTGCCGAAAAACAATATTGGCTGATTTTCTCGAGGGGGCACGTGACCTCTCCTAGGGGGTAAATCTGATATCCCAGGGGTCCTCTGATTGCCGGATTTTTTTTTTGCGCTAGCCGCACCAAATTTGGTGCACCGATAGAGTTCGGCGAGTGACAGATGATGGTCCCGGTCGCCGGGGGATCGGTCCCACGTGGCACGTGCCACGTGCCGCCACGTGGCCACTGCAAAATCTGCTTACCCAGCCGTGCCGCCCATACCAGTGGACTCATCGCGACCAAAATCGGTAGGCGAGTAGTCCTCATGGGTGCAGGATGACCTTGGAGGTGGCGACGGTGGCGCCTTCAAAGCACGTGCGGCAGGCACGTGCAACTTTTTTTAGCGGGTTCCTCAATTCGGTCGGCCAATACTCGGGAGTTATGAGAGCTAGACGCACCAAATTTGGTATGTGTGGGTAGATTGTGGTTAGGGTTATCTGCTGCTATTCTTTATTTGTTGCTGGAGTCCCGGGTTCGAATCCCATCGAGGGCATTTGCTTTTTCTATGTTTTTCTTGTCCACTTCTGTTTGTCGGCGCTCCTCGTGACGTTCCAACAAATGGCTACGGTTTTGCCCCGGACCCAAACCCGATCCACCGAAATGGGTCCGCACTAGTCAAAACCGTAGGTTTTGACGAAGTATAATACCGGAGGTTTATACTGGGGCAGCCTGTTGGTGTAGTGACTTTGTCGGTCTGTATGTATGTATGTTTGTTTGTCTGTCTGAGGCGTTTGGCCACAGCTCGCTGACAAAGAGGCACAGCAACACGCGCGTGGCACAGTTCGATGCGCCAGTTCCGCCCCCAGGTGTCGGTGCCAATCACATGTCGATCGGTGCCACGTGCCACGTGCCACGTGCTGCCACGTGGGTCATTGCAAAATCCATTTGCCAACACGTGCCGCCCATACCAGTAGACGCAGGGCGACCAAATTCGGTGAGCGGGTAGTCCACATGGGGGCGGAAAATCCTTTGGGGTTGCCGACCCAGAGGGGGTAAACAAAAGTCCCCAGGGGGTAAACCTTTTATCGCGTGGGGTCCTTGGATTTCGGGAAATTTTGATGTAGCAACACCAAATTTGGTACACCGATAGAGCTCGACGAGTGACAGCTGATGGTGCCGGTCGCCGCTCGATCGGTGCCACGTGGCACGTGCCACGTGCCGCCACGTGGTCACGGCAAAATATGCTTGCCCAGCCCATACCAGTGGTCGCAGGGCGACCAAACTCGGTGGGCGGGTAGTCCACATGGGTGTGGAACATCCTTTGGGGTTGCCGACTCCGAGTGGGGTAAACAAAAGCCCCCAGGGGGGTAAACCTTTTATCGCGTGGGGTCCTCGGATTTCGGGAAATTTTGATGTAGCCGCACCAAATTTGGTGCACCGATAGAGCTCGGCGAGTGACAGATGATGGTGCCGAACGCCGCTCGATCGGTGCCACGTGGCACGTGCCACGTGCCGCCACGTGGCCACTGCAAAATCTGCTTACCCAGCCGTGTCGCCCATACCAGTGGACTCAACGCGACCAAAATCGGTGGGCGAGTAGTCCTCATGGGTGCGGGGTGACCTTAGTGGGTGGCAACGGTGGCGCCCCCAAAGCACGTGCGGCGGGCACGTGCAACTTTTTTTTAGCGGGTTCCTCAATTCGGTCGGCCACTACTCGGGAGTTATGAGAGCTAGACGCACCAAATTTGGTATGTGTGGGTAGATTGTGGTTAGGGTTATCTGCTGCTGTTCTTTATTTGTCGCTGGAGTCGCGGGTTCGAATCCCATCGCCGGCATTTGCTTTTTCTATGTTTTTCTTTTCAAAACCGTAGGTTTTGACGAAGTCAAATACCAGAGGTTTATACTGGGGCAGCCTATTGGTGTAGTGACTTTGTATGTCTGTTTGTATGTCTGTCTGTCTGAGGCGTTTGGCCACAGCTCGCTGACGAAGAGGCACAGCAACACGCGCGTGGCACCGTCCGATGCGCCAGTTCGGACCCCAGGTGTCGGTGCCGGTGGCCGGTCGATTGTTGCCACGTGGCACGTGGCACGAGCCGCCTCGTGGGCCATTGCAAAATCCATTTGCCCACACGTGCCGCCCACACGTGTGGACGCAGGACGACCAAACTCGGTGGGCAGGTAGTCCACATGGGGGCAGAACATCCTTTGCGGTTGCCGACCCCGAGGGGGGTAAACAAAAGCCCCCAGGGGGGTAAACCTTTTATCGCGTGGGGTCGTCGGATTTCGGGAAATTTTGATGTAGCAACACCAAATTTGGTACACCGATAGAGCTAGGCGAGTGACAGTTGATGGTGCCGGTCGGTGCCACGTGGCACGTGCCACGTGCCGCCACGTGGCCATGCAAAATCTGCTTCCTCGTGAAATGATGGCTACGGTTTTGCCCCGGACCCAAACCCGATCCACCGAAATGGGTCCGCACTAGTCAAAACCGTTAGGTTTTGACGAAGTCCAATACCGGAGGTTTATACTGGGGCAGCCTATTGGTGTAGTGACTTTGTATGTCTGTATGTTTGTCTGAGGCGTTTGGCCACAGCTCGCTGACGAAAAGGCACAGCAACACGCACGTGGCACCGTCCGATGCGCCAGTTCGGCCCCCAGTTGCAGGTGCCTATCGCCGGTCGATTGGTGCCACGTGGCACGTGGCACGTGCCGCCACGTGGGGCACTGCAAGATCCATTTGCCAACACGTGCCGCCCATACCGGTTCACGCAGGACGACCAAATTCGGTGGGCGGGTAGTCCACATGGGTGCAGAGGATCCTTTGGGGTTGCCGACCCTGAGGGGGGTAAACAAAAGCCCCCAGGGGGGTAAACCTTTTATCGCGTGGGGTCCTCGGATTTCGGGAAATTTTGATGTAGCGACACCAAATTTGGTACACCGATAGAGGCCGACGAGTGACAGATGATGGTGCCGGTCTCCGCTCGATCGGTGCCACGTGGCACGTGCCACGTGCCGCCACGTGGGCATGGCAAAATCTGCTTGCCCAGCCCATACCAGTGGACACAGGACGACCAAACTCGGTGGGCGGGTAGTCCACATGGGTGTCGAAAAACAATATTGGCTGATTTTCTCGAGGGGGGCACGTTGCCCCCCTAGGGGCGGTAGCCTGATATCGCAGGGGTCCTCTGATTGCCGGATTTTTTTTTTGCGCTAGCCGCACCAAATTTGGTACACCGATAGAGCTCGACGAGTGAAATATGATGGTGCCGGTCGCCGCTCGATCGGTGCCACGTGGCACGTGCCACGTGCCGCCACGTGGCCACTGCAAAATATGCTTGCCTAGCCCATACCATTGGTCCCAGGGCGACCAAACTCGGTGGGCGGGTAGTCCACATGGGTGCCGAAAAACAATATTGGCTGATTTTCTCGAGGGGGCACGTTGGTTCCCCCCGTAGGGGGTTAACCTGATAGCGTGGGGGTCCTCTGATTGTGGGATTTTTTTTTCTTCTTGCTAGCCGCACCTAATTTGGTGCACCGATAGAGTTCAGCGAGTGACAGATGATGGTATTGATCGCCCGTCGATCGGTGCCACGTGGCACGTGCCACGTGCCGCCACGTGGCCACTGCAAAATCTGCTTACCCAGCCGTGTCGCCCATACCAGTGGACTCAACGCGACCAAACTCGGTGGGCGAGTAGTCATCATGGGTGCGGGATGACCTTGGAGGTTGGCAAAGGCGGAGCCCCCAAAGCACGTGCGGCAGGCACGTGCAATGTTTTTAGCGGGTTCCTCAATTCGGTCGGCCACTACTAGGGAGTTATGAGAGCTAGACGCACCAAATTTGGTATGTGTGGGTAGATTGTGGTTAGGGCTATCTGCTGCTATTCTTTATGTGTCACTGGGGTCCCGGGTTCGAATCCCATCGAGGGCATTTGCTTTTCCTATGCCTTTCTTGTCCAAATTTGTTTGTCGGCGCTCCTCGTGACGTTCCAACAAATGGCTACGGTTTTGCCCCGGACCCAAACCCGATCCACCGAAATGGGTCCGCACTAGTGAAAACCGTAGGTTTTGACAAAGTCAAATACCGGAGGTTTATACTGGGGCAGCCTGTTGGTGTAGTGACTTTGTATGTCTGTATGTTTGTTTGTCTGTCTGAGGCGTTTGGCCACAGCTCGCTGAAGAAAAGGCACAGCAGCACGCGCGTGGCACCGTCCGATGCGCCAGTTCGGCCCCCAGGTGCCGGTGCCAATCACATGTCAATCGGTGCTACGTGCCACGTGCCACGTGCCGCCACGTGGGTCATTGCAAAATCCATTTGCCAACACGTGCCGCCCATACCAGTAGACGCAGGGCGACCAAATTCGGTGGGCGGGTAGTCCACATGGGTGCGGAAGATCCTTTGGGGTTGCCGACTCCGAGGGGGGTAAACAAAAGCCCCCAGGGGGGTAAACCTTTTATCGCGTGGGGTCCTCGGATTTCGGGAAATTTTGATGTAGCAACACCAAATTTGGCACACCGATAGAGCTCGACGAGTGACAGCTGATGGTGCCGGTCGCCGCTCGATCGGTGCCACGTGGCATGTGCCACGTGCCGCCACGTGGTCATGGCAAAATATGCTTGCCCAGCCCATACCAGTGGACGCAGGGCGACCAAACTCGGTGGGCAGGTAGTCCACATGGGTGCCGAAAAACGAAATTGGCTATTTCCTTCGAGGAGGGCACGTTGCCCCCCTTAGGGGGATCAACCTGTACGCATGCGGGGTTCTCGGATTTCGAGAAATTTTGATGTAGCGACACTAAATTTGGTACACCGATAGAGCTCGGCGAGTGACAGATGATGGTGCCGGTCGCCGCTCGATCGGAGCTACGTGGCACGTGCCACGTGCCGCCACGTGGCCATGGTAAAATATGCTTGCCCAGCCCATACCAGTGGACACAGGGCGACCAAACTCGGTGGGCGGGTAGTCCACATGGGTGCCGAAAAACGATACTGGCTGATTTCCTCGAGGAGGCACGTTGTTACCCCTAGGGGGGGGGGGGGGGGTCAACCTGATATCCCAGGGGTCCCCTGATTCCGGATTTTGTTTTTGCGCTAGCCGCACCAAATTTGGTGCACCGATAGAGCTTGACGAGTGACAGATGATTGTGCCGTTCGCCGCTCGATCGGTGCTACGTGGCACGTGCCACGTGCCGCCACGTGGCCACTGCAAAATCTGCTTACCCAGCCGTGCCGCCCATACCAGTGGACTCAACGCGACCAAAATCGGTGGGCGACTAGTCATCATGGGTGCGGGGTGACCTTGGAGGGTGGCAAAGGTGGCGCCCCCAAAGCACGTGCGGCAGACACGTGAATTTTTTTTTATCGAGTTCCTCAATTCGGCCGGCCATTACTCGCGATTTATGACAGCTAGCCGCACCAAATTTGGTATGTGTGGGTATGTTGTGGTTAGGGCTATCTGCTGCTATTCTTTATGTGTCACTGGGGTCCCGGGTTCGAATCCCATCGAGGGCATTTGCTTTTCCTATGCCTTTCTTGTCCAATTGTGTTTGTCGGCGCTCCTCGTGACGTTCCAACAAATGGCTACGGTTTTGCCCCGGACCCAAACCTGATCCACCGAAATGGGTCCGCACTAGTTTAGTACGCAGCTAAACACGCGCACGGTCAGGGGTCTGCGCCAAACACGAACGGCCGGAGGGGGGGGGTGTTTAAGCCCCCCTAAGATCTCGAAAATCACACAACGTAGCGACAAGCGGAAAACGGTATTATTTAGATAGAAAAAAGCTGTATCGAAAGTTTATCTGTTTTTTGTATTATGTCAGGTCAATATTGAGGTCCTCAGAGGTCATCAAGGGTCAGATTTTCTAGTTTTAGGACTTCGCTCCAGAAACCCCCAGATATCACAGGAACTATGATAGCTAGGAACAAACCGAAAAAAGCAATGGAAAGCTCTTCAAAAATTAAATTGCCTAACGTCCTTCAATTTGATTTCAGATCAATAGTTGAGGCTTCAGAGGTCATCAAGGGTCAAAAAGGCTATTTTTGGGCAAAGCTGATTTTCGAAATAACATTTTATCTAATAAAGATAAGGCACTAATTTTGACGCTTTCGTGTTTTTATCGTCATAGCGCTTCGAATCATGTTCATTTTGACCAGAATAAGTCAACATAAAAATTTGACCTCAGGTCAAGGTCAAGTGGTGACCCAAGTAGGCCAAGTTGCATATTTGAAGACGTGCCTCGATGAGACAAACACATTAGTATCAGTTTCACTTCTCTATCTTTCTTCTGTCGAAAGTTATATACAAAAAAAGTGTTGGTGACCTCCGATGACCTCGGCTGACCCTGTAGTGGTCACTGAACAAAAATTACACCTGGGTCATCATGAATGCCTATGATAACATGAGCCAGAAGGAATCGGGCTGCTATCATGCGTATCCTCGGAATAGGAAGCATTTGAATGTTTCCCCATTGACTTATAATGGGTAGGTCACGAAATTGACCCGACCTAAGGTCAGCGATATAAAAAATCCGAGATAAACAAATTGTAGGTACCTATGACCTTATGAAATCCTGTAAGTTTGAAACCGATCGGCTAACAACTGTAGCTTTGGCATGACTATGACCTCACACTTTTTGGAGGTGGGGTCACGTGACCTAGCCTGGTGACCTGACCTAAGCTGACCCGAGGTAAAACAAAATCAGGCTATGTGGGTATTTTATTCCCAAACAGCTGTGTCAAATTAGGCGGCGCTGCGCGCCGCCGTTTTTTTCGCTATTCAGGAAAAACCGGGTGTGGGGGGGGGGGGGGGGGGCGGGGGGCGGAAATCAACCCCCGGCCGTGCGCGTGTTAATACAACTGTATAATAAATCATTTTCAGATTTTGGGTTTCATTTAGGTCATCCTACCCTTTAACCATAAGATGACACTCCGCCAATCAAACGCTGCTTCGGTAATCGCTTTTTGAAGAGGGCGGCACGAGACAATGTAAAGCAATACCGACACAGTACGCGACTGCGAAACGTTGACACCACGCAAATCCGAAACGTCATCCATCGGCGGATGATCAGAGGGTCAGCAGTACAGTGGCGGTGGATGGTATTTTCGGATGGGAGGGAAAGAAAACCAGGGGGCCCCTCGGCCAAAGGGCCCCCTCCCATGGCCAAAGGCCCCCCCCCCCCACCCAAAAATGGCGCGAAATGGTATCTCCTCGGATTTAGGCCACTATATTTTGCAGGGCCCATAAATGGTCACCAAAAAACTTCGGACAGGCCCATGTTGAAGTTTTAGGCCTTACGAGGGCCCCTCGGGCCTACCGAGGGCCCCTCAGACCTACAAATGGCCCCCTCAGGCCGACTGAGGGCCTTCTGTCGGCCTTAGAGGTCCGCTCAGGCTGGCTGGGGGCCCTCTGTCAACTTCTTGGAGGGCCGCTCTTACAAATGTATGGGGGGAAATCATGTTTTCCCCCACAACTTCTTGAGTAGGGCGGGGAGGGGGGGGGGGGGGGGGGCACACGTCTCCTGCCTGCACAGGGGCCCTTCCAACCTGGCAAGGGACTGCGCTGGCCTCTTTGTCGCCCTGCCGACATGCTCAGGGGCCTCTCGACCTGGTCAGGGGCCCCTCTGTGCTGGATAGGGGCCCATTCGACGTGTTCAGGGGGCCCTCTGACCCGCTCAGGGGCTCTTTCGGTCTGGCCAGGGCCCCTCAGATATGCACAGGGATCTTTTGAACGTCCAAGGGGCCCTCTGGTTTTTCATTGAGGGGGAAGGGGGCTAGCTAGATTCCCGAGGCAGATACGGTAACCCTGGTCAATCTGTATTGCAGCACGGCCCCGGCGACATCCTGGGCGACACTGCCCCCGCTCCCGGTCCCGCGACCTCAGCCTCGGCTGACCCGGTCCCCGCCGGGTGTGCTGACCGGGCCAGACACAGACACGGGTACAGTGTCTGACATTGTAACCGGCACACTAGCGTGAGCGATCAGAGACTGTACAGTGTACACGCAACATTCCCTTCCAGACTTGGACAAAATCTGAACCCCAAACTGAACGAAATTGCCAAATACGGATGCACACCAACACACATTTTTAATGCTCAGTAACAGTGTTCAATGTTCCATGACATCACCGTACCACTGCGGTTTCACGACTAGCCGGCCACTGCGCGTGCGAAGCTCCGTGCTACGCTCACATCGGTCAGGTGTTTCGGGCGCGGGTTCTGCCCTGGTGCTCGTCTCGAAGCGGTGGACACTGGACTGTCGTTACATGGGAATCAGACAGGGGCTCTACAAAATCACGAGTTACTTATAATTTTACAAAACTGCTGTTCCGCTTGAACAGCCTGCCATCCGAAGCCCTGCTCAGTTACTTGCGAGCCCTTTACTGACTCTGCATACGGCTCCGCAAAGAAAGCACAAGACAGTTTGGTGAGTTTTCTAGGGATTTTGACGAGCACTCGGCCACCGACACTGATGTCCGACGGAACCGCTCGCCGCCGGTGGTCAGCGTAGCGTTTCCCCGCCTCACGGTAGCGCTGGTTCCTCTGCTGCACAGCAGGCCGGCCAGGCGCCGGCTCAGGACGTGTCACGGCCGGCATCTTGGCGCGCAGCTGCCGGCCGCAGAGCAGCTCAGCAGGGCTGACTCCAGTAGCGGGGTGAGGCGTAGGCCGGTACGCCAGCAGGAACGTCTGTAGACTGGACGACCAGTTCCGCCCCTCCGCCACGGCCGTCCTGATGGCCTTCAGCAGAGTCCGGTTCTGACGCTCGACCAGTCCGTTCGCCTGTGGCCAGAGTGGTGTCGCAGTCAGATGCCGGATCCCAAGCACCTTGCAGAAGTCCTCGAACTCTGCCAAAGTGAGATTGCGGGCGTTATCGGTCGTCAGTCAGGGGGAAGCCGTGACTAGCAAATATCTTCTCAAGTCGGACAGCGACATCTCGTGTTGTGGTTGAACACATCGTTTCCACTTCCACCAACCTCGAATACTTGTCGACGAGAACAAGCAAATTCTCACCACCAGGGAACGGCCCACAAAGATCGAGATTCAGGTCCTCCCAAGGTCCTGTGGGAAGCTCTGTGGTTGAGATCGTCTCAGGTGGGTTCCCTGCAGACACAATCTGACACGCGTGACATGACCTCACCAGCCGCTCCGCATCCACATCCACCCCAGGCCACCACACGCTACGTCTGAGCTGTTTTGTGCGGACAATACCCTGGTGACCCTCGTGGGCCAGCTCCAGAACTTTCCCACGCAGCGTCTCTGGAACAACAAGTCGGTTTCAGCGCAGCAGCATGTCAGACAGACAGCTCTTGCCACAGCGTCCCTATAAGGCCTCGGACAGTCCAGTTTCATACCGTTCGGCAGACATATCATTACCGATTGCAGCTCATCATCTCTTGCGGTCTCTCTCTGGATGTCGCTCTTCTGCAGTGCGGCAGGCACGGCGTGCAGAGCCACGAAACGTGCGTAGTGGTCCCCGCAGTCGGTAGCAGATGCCGCTGTCTGAGTCAGCCTGCTGAAACAGTCTGCGATGTTTCGTGGCCCAGGGATATGCTTCACCCGGTAACGATACGGCTGCAGGCGGAGCACCCACCTCTCCACTCCGGCTGGTGGCTTTGACGCAGGTGAGAAAATCGTCTTGAAGAGCCTTATGATCGATGAGCAGCTCAAAATCGATGCCATACAGATACAGATGAAAACGTTCACAACCCCAGACTACAGTCAGGGCTTCGCGTTCTGTTTGCGAATACCGACGCCCGACATCACTTAAGCTCCGGCTGGCATACTCGACTGGCTGGAACGCGCCTGTGCGCTGTCTCTGGAGCAGGACTGCACCTAACCCCACTGGCGAAGCGTCCACCACGAGCTGAGTTTCTGCTGTGAGGGAAAAGTAGGCGAGAACGTTTGTTAGCCAGCCTCAGCTTAAGCTCACTGAAAACGTCCCTCTCGGGTTTCTCCCACTTCTATGCCACCCCTGACTTGGTCAGATCACAGAGGGGCGCCGAGAATGGACAGATCAGGTAAGAAACGACTTAAAAAACGTGACCAGACCGAGAAACGAACGGACTTCAGAAGCGGCCCACGGCTCTCTGGCATTCAGGACCGCAGCGACCTTGTCATCGGTCGCTGTAACTCCGACCTTGCTGTGACTGTGTCCCATGAACGCCAGCTCAGTCATGCAGAACTGACACTTCCCCCGTTCAGCCTCAGACCAGCATCCTGTAAACGATGAAGAACCGCGTCCAGCCGTCGGTCATGCTGCTCAGCCGTAGCGCTGTACACAATTATATTATCCGCGATATTCCGAACTCCCCCGCATCCCTCCAGCACCTGCTGGATCACCCGCTGATGCATCTCGGGGGCACACAATATACCGAACAACAGACGTTTGTAGCGGTACAGCCCTTTGTGTGTGACAAAGGTGGCGATGCCCCGCGACGCCTCATGTAGCTCGATCTGGTGGAAGGACTGAGCCAGGTCTAGCTTAGAAAACATGTTAGCGCCCGTCATCTCATGCAAGACATCGTCCAACGTTGGCATCGGATGTCGTTCTCTGATCACAGCGGTGTTGGCCCGTCTCATATCAACACACAGTCTGATATCCCCGCTCTTCTTTGGAATACAAACGACAGGTGATACCCACGGGGTCGGACCACTGACCTCAATAATATCCTCGTCCAGCAGCTCCTTCAGCTTCCGCTCAACGGGGCCCTGGAGAGAGAACGTGATCTTTCGGACCTTCTGGGCGACCGGTGTGACGTCTGGATCGATCGGCACCGTCAGCTGGAAGTCCTTCAGCTTGCCAAGTCCCCTGAACAGATCGGGATATCTGTTAGCAGAGTGACCCTGGTCGGTGACGCGTCTGACCTGGGGCCCAACATGGGACAGGCCCAGCCTCTCAGACGTATCCTTTCCCAGCAGAGACTGATGTGACCCAGGAATTACATGGAGCACAGTCTGCACTGTGCTATCACGATATGTGACTCACGTCTTGAACTGACCAATGACACTCATCGGTTTTCCGGACCCATATGCGTACAACTTGTTACGATTCGGCAGCAGCCGCTTACTTTTGAACCGGCCTCTGAATAGAGCCTCGCTCATTACGTCGCAGGTGGCGCCTGAGTCAACAAGCAAGTCGCACGACTGGTCACTTACTTGTACAGGATACGTTCCATCGCGATCTGCAGCAGCGAGGCGGAAGATGTGGTCCTCGTGGTCCGACGTTACAAGGCGAACTTCCCTTCGTTCGGGATCGGTCACCACTGCGACACAACCTCTGGTAATGACCTACCCTGTCACAACCCGGCTGGTGGCGACAGCACGTGCGGCGTGGTCCTCCGCGGCACGATCCTCCATCAGCTCGGCTTGTCTGTCGGCATCTTAAATGGACCTCGCGAATGTCAGCGCCGACTCCAGCGTCAGACACTGTTCCCTGAACAGATGGCATCGTAAGCGGTGGCTCAAACACTTTTTTACGATCTGATCCCCTGCCATTTGATCCTGAAGGGAATCATAATCGCATGTCTTTACTAGGCCTCGGAGCCTGATTGCAAAAATATCGACGGTCTCTCCCGACCTCCGAGCTTCTTGACGGAACACATGTGTCTCGTAAATTACGTTCCTCTTCGGCAAGAACTGTTTATCAAAAACATCAACCACTTCCTGCAATGTTTCAACCTTCACACTTGCGTCCACAACAGAGTGAAACACTTCCTGCAGATCAAGTCCACCAACATGCAACAGAACTGCTATCTTCCGAGACTCAGATGGGATGTCCGAGGCCGCAATATAATACGCAAACGAGCACATCCAGCTGTCCCACTTACATGGCTCGGCGCAATTGAACGGCGCCAGCGGTGCCAGGTCCCGTTCCATGGTGACGTACCGTACCAGCAGACGACGTTACACCAAGCCGGCGCACACCTGGGCAGTGGAAGGCTGCATCATCGTCGCCAATGTTGCGTCCCGACCGCTGTGACTTCCGAGACAGATGCGGTAACTCTGGTCAACCTGTATTGCAGCACGGCCCTGGCGACGTCCTGGGCGACACTCCCCCGCTCCCGGTCCCGCGACCTCAGCCTCGGCTGACCCGGTCCCCGTCGGGGGACGCTGACCGGGCCAGACACAGACACTGGTACAGTGTCTGGAATTGTAACCGGTACACTAGCGTGAGCGATCGGAGACTGTACAGTGTTCACGTAACAGGCGCCACATAGCCTGAGTAGCTGAGGCGCCCTAAAGCCCAAATCATCATCGTGACCAGACACCAAACAACCTACATCAGCGCCGCATTGTGCCACATCTGTGCGATTTGTCAATAAAGCTGAAATCGATAAAGCTGTATTCCCGTTGCCGTTGGCGATGCATTATGTTCACCATGAGATGGCAGATTGAGATATGGTGGCAAGATTCGAGTTATGTGTGAACAGATCAGGCAGCCAGACTCAGGATCATATGGAAGGTGTGTCAGTGTCTCGGTCGGGCAGAAATTCAACAAATTCCAAAACTGAAGACAAGAGGTTTTCACCATAATTGTATGCATTGGCACATCCACAAATTATCCACCATTAAATAGAGGACCTAGCGTCTTTCAATAACTTGAAAATTGTGATAGATATTGACGTAAAACTTACAATACCTTATGCTACATACATTTTACGTCTTCTAAAAAATCAATGAAATTGATGTAGTGCTTTGGGAGATAATGGCGTTTTAATGACGTCCTGTCATGCAATTGTTGGTGGAAAAAACGATAAATGCTTCAAAACCCTTAGAAAATCGAGTTTTGATTAAAACTGCAAATGCAAAAAAATCACAAGAAATTCTTTTGAAAATTGCTATCTCGGATTTGTAAAATTTGGGGTTTTGACCCCCAAAAATGCAAAAAAACATTTTTTTTCCGGAAAATGTATACATCAAAATTTTGAAGATATAAAAAACGGAATATACATTAAAGAAACAAATATGGAAGATATCCAAACCATCAAAGCAATATCTTTATTTTTGACTGACTTATGGCTCCCTAGGTATAGGTAACTTTGGACGTCATATTTTAAGTAGTTTTTTTTTGCTTTTAGCGGCCAGATACATACAAATAAATGTCACCGTTGTATTTCTGAGCAAAAGTTGTCTAAACATGCCTTTTTATTTAGATTCATTAATTTTAATTTTTGACCTTATGTGACCTGACCTTGACCTAATATGAGGTAAGGTTGTGAAAATGACTGCTACTATAGAATCATACGTGTAAAACCCATAAACATATGGTGCATGACTTTCGTATATATTTTGCACATAGTGACCGTTTGTGCCTGACCTTGACTTTGACCAGTGCTTACAATTTCACTTTTGCTTATGTG
>JAXIVJ010015117.1:0-7500 GCA_036785665.1 Chirona hameri
AGATACAGATACAGATGCAGATGCAGATGCAGATGCAGATGCAGATACAGATGCAGATGCAGATACAGATACAGATACAGATACAGATACAGATACAGATACAGATACAGATACAGATACAGATACAGATACAGATACAGATACAGATACAGATACAGATACAGATACAGATACAGATACAGATACAGATACAGATACAGATACAGATACAGATACAGATACAGATACAGATACAGATACAGATACAGATACAGATACAGATACAGATACAGATACAGATACAGATACAGATACAGATACAGATACAGATACAGATACAGATACAGATACAGATACAGATACAGATACAGATACAGATACAGATACAGATACAGATACAGATACAGATACGGATACAGATACAGATACAGATACAGATACAGATACAGATACAGATACAGATACAGATACAGATACAGATACAGATACAGATACAGATACAGATACAGATACAGATAGCAGATGCATATGCATATGCATATGCATATGCATATGCATATGCATATACATATACATATACATATACATATACATATACATATACATATACATATACATATACATATACATATACATATACATATACATATACATATACATATACATATACATATACATATACATATACATATACATATACATATACATATACATATACATATACATATACATATACATATACATATACATATACATATACATATACATATACATATACATATACATACACATACACATATACATATACATATACATATACATATACATATACATATACATATACATATACATATGCATATGCATATGCATATGCATATGCATATGCATATGCATATGCATATGCATATGCATATGCATATGCATATGCATATGCATATACATATACATATACATATACATATACATATACATATACATATACATATACATATACATATACATATACATATACATATACATATACATAGACATAGACATATACATATACATATACATATACATAAACATATACATATACATATACATATACATATACATATACCTATACCTATACCTATACCTATACCTATACCTATACCTATACCTATACCTATACCTATACCTATACCTATACCTATACCTATACCTATACCTATACCTATACCTATACCTATACCTATACCTATACCTATACCTATACCTATACCTATACCTATACCTATACCTATACCTATACCTATACCTATACCTATACCTATACCTATACCTATACCTATACCTATACCTATACCTATACCTATACCTATACCTATACCTATACCTATACCTATACCTATACCTATACCTATACCTATACCTATACCTATACCTATACCTATACCTATAGCTATACCTATACCTATACCTATACCTATACCTATACCTATACCTATACATACACATACACATACACATACACATACACATACACATACACATACACATACACATACACATACACATACACATACACATACACATACACATACACAAACACATACACATACACATACACATACACATACACATACACATACACATACACATACACATACACATACACATACACATACACATACACATACACATACACATACACATACACATACACATATGCAGCGGAGCGTCTCCTACCGGCAGCCGCCCCTTGCGTCGCTCCTCCGTTTTTCTGTGAATTTGCGTGTAATTAAGTTTCGGCCAAGTGCAATTTTGGTCTCATCTTAGGAAGTGGCGATTTCGGACCGTTATAAGTGATTTTTCGTGCCTCTTTTCGTAGCATTCATAGTTATTTTACTCGTCCAGTATTTTGAATAGCCATAGCCATGGCCCACGCTGGACTGTCCGACATTCTACCGGTTTCCGCAGAGACCTACACACCAATCACCTTGACGCCTCGACTTATACCGCTCCACTCTCCACCGTCGTCGCCGACGCGCCGCCAGACCGAGCCGGGTCCCCGCCGGACCCAGCCCCCATGGCGGAACTGTCAACCATATATCACCCGCCCGCCGTCCAAGGAGCGGACAGAGGCGGAGTAAGGCGGCACTGCCGGGGGAGAAGAGCCGGTCGGATAGTCCAAGCGCGTCGACACCGGGCAAGCAACGCGGAACATCAGCGTCGCCAGGACTACGACCGAGCTCTAATCCCCCTGGTGGGCCCTGGACCTGCCCCTGGCACAGGGGATAGTCCACCGGCCCAAACCCGGGACAGACCGAGCCTGGCAGCCGACGGCTGCCAGGGAGGCTCTGGGAGCGGGGGCTCCCGTCGTGTGGAGAGCCACCCGTCACGATCACGAACCACGCCCCGATTACGACCGTGCGCCTGTCGAGGTGCCGCTACTATCACCTGGGAGCGCCCACAGCGCCGGTGGACTGATCTCTGTCCGCGCCGCGAGCAGAGTGCCTGAGCGGTCAAGCACAGAAGTGAAGCGGACTACGCCTCCTGCCCTGGCGGCCGGAGACGCGGCCCGGTGCCTGGCGCGGCCCGCACGACTGACCCAGCGCCAGACCAGCCGGCTGACAGACGCCGGCGGGCGGCGAGACCCGCTGAGCGAGGACGGCACGCGCCCGGACCGCGGCGCGGCTGCCGGCAGCGCTGCGACGGGGATCCTGAACTCCCGCACTACTGGCGCGTCCAGTGTCAGGATTGGGCACCTCAACGTCCGATCACTCACCAACAAACTAGACGATATCAACCTACTTCTGAGTGACTACGGCCTTGACATGCTCTGCCTATCTGAGACTTGGCTCTCCCCACAAATTCTGGACAAGTTCCTCGTCTTTCCTGGCTACAGGCTCATTAGACGTGACCGGGTCGGTCGCCGTGGTGGCGGCGTCGGCATCCTCCACCGAGACGAGATCCAGCTCAGTCAGACCGCCAGCGTCGCGTCAGGAGACGGACCTCTGGAGTCTCTGTGGGCCACAGCCAGCTGGCGCGGCGGCCGACCGACCACGGTGGGCGTCGTCTACCGCCCGCCGGACAGCCCGGTGGAAGCCAGCCTGGAGCAGCTGCAGGACCAGCTGCGCGCCGCCCTCTGCGCCAACAAGCCCGTGTTCCTGCTAGGCGACGTCAATTTCAACGCCCTGGACGCTGACGCTCCCAACACGCGCCGTTACATGGACATCGTCACCGAGATGAACATGGTTCAGCTGGTGAACGAGCCCACCCACCTACTGCCAACACCATCAGCGCTGGACCATGTCATCACCGACCAGCGAGATCCAGCTCCAGACGTCATCATCCTGAGCGAGACCATCAGCGATCACCAGCCAGTCATCGTCACTGCGCGCCTCGGCAGAGTGCGCCGACCTCCTCAGTGGCGCTCCACCCGCGCCTGGAGGAGAGCCGACTGGGACGCCATCTGTTTGGACTTGCTCACGTCGGACTGGAGCCAGGTAGATGGCGCCACCGACGTGAACGAGTGCGTGACCCTGTTCATGGACCGGTGGAATGTGGTGATGGACCGCCACTGTCCGACCAGGAGGGTGCGCGTGACCAAGCCGGACTGCCCCTGGCTCGTGGGCAATCACGACCTGCAGGCGCTTATGTCAGAGCGTGACAGTGCACGCAACACGTGGCGCCGCTTACGCACGCCCGAGGCCAAAGCTGACTTCGTCCGACTTCGCAACCACGTGAAGAGCCGCCTCATCGCCGCGAGACGCGACTTCCTGTGCGACGAGATGACGTCGGGCGGCAGCCGCAGCTTCTGGTCCACATTTAAAAAGTTTGCGGTAGCCCCGACGTCAGCCGGAGGCGCATCGGCGGCAACCCCAGAGGAGGCCGAGGCGATGGCCGACGAGCTCAACCGCCACTTCGCTGCCGTCGGTCCGCGCATCGCCAGTGACCTGAGCGACGCAGTCGCCGCCAGCCGCGACAACCCGCGGCCTCCCACCGTCTGCGCGGCTGGCTTCCACTTTCAGCCCGCAACGCTGCCTGAACTGTCCCGCTGCATCGGGCGCATGAGCGGGTCACGAGCGGTGGGTCTAGACGGTGTTCCTCTTTTAGCTGTACGACAATGTTTCCCTGTGATCGGACCTCATCTCTTACATCTTGTTAACCTATCCCTTAGGACCCAAGTATTTCCAGACAGTTGGAAGGTAGCATGCGTGGTGCCAATTCCCAAGTCAGGCGACCCCACGATACCTTCTAACAACAGGCCGATATCACTGTTGAGTGTGCTCTCAAAGATTCTAGAGAAGGTTGTGTGCAGCCAACTTACGCATTACCTGACATCAAACTGTCTGCTGAGCCCATCGCAGTTTGCCTACAGATCTCGCCACTGTACGGAGGACGCCGTGCTCGCCGCTGTCGAACGCCTGGTCAACAACACCGACAACGGCCGCATATCGTCGTTAACGACGGCAGATTTGTCGAAGGCGTTCGACAGCGTCGACCACGACGTCCTCCTCACCAAGCTCTCGTGGTATGGTGTGCTGGACGTGGCCTGGTTCAGGAGCTACCTGAGCGACCGGCGGCAGGTGGGTCGGGGCGGACGCGTGTACCTGCCGATGGCGTGCGGTGTGCCTCAGGGCTCGATCATCGGTCCGATCCTGTTCATTCTGTTCACAAACGATCTCTCTGGCCATCTGACGCATGGCAACCTCATCTCCTACGCTGACGACACCATGCATCTTGACTGCGCGATCCCTGACAGGCCGGGTCTTACCGATCTTAAATTGCGTCTGGAGCTCACTATCTGTGAGCTTCAGTCCTGGTTCTGCGCCAACTCTTTGAAAATGAACGAAAAGAAAACCGACTTCATCCTGTTTGGCTCAAAGCAAAATTTAAATAAATGCGCTGACTTTCACTTCAGCATCAATGGGTCTGAAGTGGCTGCCTCTACCAGTACCAAAGTTCTCGGTGTCGTCTTGGACCCCTGCCTGTCATGGGACGCTCATGTCTCGCATGTCGTTCAAAAATGTAACGGAATTCTCATCTCCTTGTACCGGATTCGGCATTATTTCACCAAAGAATTGCTCAAAATTGTGATTCAGGCCTACGTGTTTCCTCACATCACCTACTGTCTCTGCGTGTGGGGTGGGGCGGCCAAGGGCCAGCTTCACAAAATCCAAAAGCTCATCCACTTTGCGGCCAGAATTGTCACAGGATCCAAAAAGCATCAGCATATCACCCCGGCTCTAAATTCTCTTGGATGGTCGAGGATCGAGACCCTGGTGTCGCACCGCGACGCCATCAAAGTGTATAAGATACTGCGCGTGGAGGGCATGCCGGCCGAGCTGCGAGCTCTGTTTGTGCCCCGCTCTGCCGTGTCGGACCACCGTACTCGCGCCACAGATAAGGGCAGCCTCCACCTACCTAAGTGCAGGCTAGCCGCAACCCAGAAGGCTTTCTCTTATCGTGCCTCTGCGGCCTGGAATAGCCTGTCATCGTCCGCCCGTGCCGTGCAGACCGTGGGCGCTTTTAAGTCCACATTACCGACTTAGCTGACTCAGTAATATCATTGTAGTATCAGCAGTATCATTGTAGATGGCGTAGTATCATTGTACTATCAGTAGTATCATTGTAGATGTCGTCACAATTTGTATCCGTCTTACCTTTGCAACTTGTTGCTAATAGGTACTACTGTCTTTATTAGCGTTTAGGTCTTCTATAACATAAATTACTGCTGCGCGTGTGGAAGTGTGTGAC
The DNA here is from genome assembly GCA_036785665.1 of Chirona hameri. Taxonomy (NCBI): domain Eukaryota; kingdom Metazoa; phylum Arthropoda; class Thecostraca; order Balanomorpha; family Balanidae; genus Chirona; species Chirona hameri. The sequence goes on from JAXIVJ010015117.1 coordinate 5,707, forward strand.
TGCACTGCATCGTAGGTATAGGTGTAATAGGCTTGTAATCGGCGTGAAACCAGAAAAGCCACATCGTGGATGGTTTTGAATATACTGATTGATTGATACATACACATACACATACACATAAAGACATAAAAAGACATAAAAGAAAAGTGCAACAAAGAGCCTCTTGGGCCCATCCGAGGTTGCACCCCCCCCCCCCCCCCCATCCCCCCCCCCCCCCCCCCCCCTCCACCAGTCTCGCCCCTTCAAATCACCTTACTTTACCTGCATAAAAGAAGACTAATCCCACGAGTATTTATGAACTAATCCCTTCTCTGTAAAGTATTTATCTAATCTAATTTTGAAGGAAGCAAGTGTCACTGCATCAGCGACATCCCCTGGTAGCATATTCCAATGTCCTACAACCCTTCTACTGAAAAATGACTGTCGTAGCCTAGTCCTACTTTGTTTCATAATGAGTTTATGCTGATGACCTCTACCTCGATTTTCCATATTGAACTCAAACATACCCTTTAAATATCCAGAATGCTGACTATTTACAAATTTGAAGACTTCAATTAGATCACCTCTTAGCCTTCTATATCTAAGTGAAAACATACCCAATTTCCTTAATCTATCTTCATAAGGTAAACTACCAAGACAATTAATCATTTTTGTTGCCCTTTTTTGAACTCTTTCTAACAACCAGCAATCTTTCTCATATGTTGGAGACCAGGCTTGTACACAATACTCCAAATGTGGTCTAACGTATGCACAATAAAGTTTTGTTATTACCTTTTCACTCTTGTAGGAAACATTTCTGTTAATGGCCCCTAGCATTCTAAGTGCCTTTTTCCTAGCTTCTACAACCTGGTCTGACGCTGATAGTCTATTGTTTACCACGACACCTAAATCTCTTTCCTTTTCAATCTGCTCCATTTTCTGCCCACCCATTTCATACCTATGTTTACTGCTAACCCGTCCAGCGTGCATAATCTTACATTTACTCAAATTGAATTTCATCTGCCATGCTTCAGACCACTCATCTAGCTTGTCCAGATCTGATTGAAAAACATCCTGATCATGTTTTCCTCTAATAATCCTGACAACTTTTAGATCGTCTGCAAATTTCAAGACTTTGCTGTCTATACTGTTCTCAATTGCATTCACAAATATTATAAAAAGCAATGGGCCCAGGACTGAGCCCTGTGGAACCCACTGAGAACCTCCTTCCATTGTGATTGGCACCCATTCAATATAACCCTTTGCTGGCGTCCTGAAAGCCACGTTTCTATCCAATCCAGAATCTTGCCCCTGATCCCATGAATTTTAAGTTGCAACCCCAGTCTTGTATGGGGGACTTTGTCAAATGCTTTACTGAAATCAAGAAAAGCTACATCTAGCTGTTTACCCTGGTCAACGCTATCTGTTGCAACATCCAAAAACTCCAGAAGATTAGTTAAACAAGAACGGCCCTTCCTAAAGCCATGCTGTGTATCCTTGATGAGTTCATTTTGCTCCAAGAATTCAACAATCTTATCTTTGATGATTGATTCAAGCACCTTGCAGACTAATGAGGTCAGACTAACTGGTCTATAGTTTTCCTCTTTACTTCTATCTCCCTTTTTATGAATAGGAACAACATTTGCTCTTTTCCAATCAAGTGGAATTTTACTATCTGCAAGTGATTTAGAAAATATTATGGCTATTGGAACCGACAACTCCCTTTCAGATTCTCTTAAAAGTCTAGCATGGATTTCATCAGGTCCTTCTGCCTTGTTAGGCCTTACTTTCTTTGGATATTCTAGAACAAGTTCA
>JAXIVJ010015117.1:12500-17500 GCA_036785665.1 Chirona hameri
CCACCGAATCGCGAGCACGTTACTCAAATCCGTACCTCACCGGCGCCTTGCTAACTCGCCCAGACTGAGTTATCACTGTGCCCGGCCGCGCCCGAGCCGGCCGACTGGCGCTGGGTGCCTCCACCTCAGCAGCCCGGCGCAGCTGCACCGGCTGCCGCGGGTCGGCCGCCGCGGTCCCCGGCTGCACCGGCCGGCGGGAGTCGGCCACCGCTCTCTCCGGGTGCACCGGTCGTTCGGAGTCGGCCGCCGCTGTCTCCAGGTGCACCGGTCGGTCGGAGTCGGTCGCCGCCGCTTCCAGCGGCACCGGATTGTCCATCTCCGATATCTCCAGCTCCGCTTCAGCTCGTCCCGTCCGGTCCTGCTGACGACGATGCTCCAGGTTCCGGCTGTCACCCACCTCTCTGCTGCCCCCATTGCTCCTCGTCAGACGGTCGGCGTGGACCCGGGTGCCGTCATCCAGGAGATAGCTCGCCGGTCCCCGCTGCTCCAGGATTCTCTTCGTCGGCGAGAACCGAAGCCGCCCCTTCCGCGCCTGCGGTGGGAGACGATGACGCACCTGGTCCCCGACCACGAAGTCGGGTGTCTTGACACCGTGAGCGCGATCGAAGTACGCCTTTTGATATGCCTGTTTCTGCTTCACGCGACGTTGCAGGTCATCAGCTGGCGGTGATCGACGTCCACCTACATCCAGTGCAGCGCTGAGTTTGCCCCTCATGGGGCGGCCGTACAGTAGCTCAGCCGGACTTCTGCCAGTGGTCGCATGCACCGTGCTCCGGTACGAGAACAGGAACCTCTGTAGGTATTGTGTTCGGTCAGCTTTCTCCAAATCGGCCGTCTGTAGAGCGCTTTTTACGACTTTGTTGGCTCGTTCAACCTGACCAGACGACTGTGGGTGGTGCGTGACATCAATACTTCGCAGATATGACGCGAACCGATCGGATGTAAATGCTGATCCACAGTCTGATACTACTTCCTTTGGATAACCTTCACGGCATGACAGCTTGTCCATAAATTGTATGACTACTTCAGAAGTTGGATGCTCGCAAAATCCCACCTCAATCCACTTCGAATGGTAGTCGATAGCAACAATTGCAAATCTCTGACCAGGCCGGCCTCCGGCCATGGGGCCGATGAAGTCGAGCCCCAGCTTCGACCATGGCTCACCTGGGAACGGCACAGGCTGCAGTGGCGCGTGCCGAGGCGCCGCTGTCTTGTCTGCGAGAGAGCAGATCTGGCAGCCCTTTACCTGCTCCTCGACGGCTTGGTCCATACCCGGCCACCAGTACAGGTCCCGCAGTCTCTGCTTCGTGCGGACTATGCCTTGGTGTCCCTCGTGGGCCAGCTCCAACAGTCGTGTCCTCAGTGCTGCGGGCACCAGGACTCGGCCACCACGCAGAACGACGTCATCCAGCATAGTCAGCTCATCCCTGCAGCGATAGAACGGCTGCAGCTCGGTCATGCACTCACGGTAGCGCCTGGGCCAGGGGCGTGGTATCTGCTGTCTCAGCTTACTGAGTACAGGGTCCGCCTGAGATGCCGTCTTCAGGTCCGCGCCGCTCACCGCTGCTCGCTCCTCCGTCAGAGCCGCCACCACCAGCTGCTCGTCGTCTGACGCCTCCTGCACCGGTGCTGGGAGACGCGACAGACCATCTGCCGGGTTGGTGCTTCCCTTGACGTGCTTCACTGTGAAGGAGTACTCCATTAGTCGGCACGCCCATCGAGAAATACGCATTCCCGCCCGGCCAACCCCTCGTGACGTCATCAGGGTAGTCAGCGCCTGGTGGTCGGTTCTCAGAACAAACTCTCTGCCCCACAAGTATCTGTGCCACTTCTCAATAGCCCAGACACAGGCCAACCCTTCCCGCTCTGTGACACTGTAGTTGCGCTGCGCTGTCGACAACGTACTGGATGCAAATGCCACCACTCGCTCTCCTTCGGAATGTACCTGCGAGAGCACTGCCCCTATGCCCACGTCACTGGCATCTGACGTCACCGCTGTGGGGAGGGCTGGGTCATACATCGCCAGAACAGAGCTCTTCATGATCGCTGATCGAATGTCCTCGAACGCCTCGCCCATCTCCGGAGTCCACCTGAACGGGGGACTGTTCTTCCTCAGAGGTCGCCGGAGTTCCTCTACTCTGGCGCTGTATCGGGGAATGAATCTGCTGTAAAAGCCGAATAGCCCCAGCATCGCCTGCAGCTCCTTTACTGTCGTTGGCGGCTGCATGTCTCGCAGCCCCTGGAGACGACTGTGGTTCACCGACACCCCCTCATTGGACACTGAGAACCCCAGGAAGTCAATCCGGCTCACCCCCAAGTGACACTTGTCCTTGTTCAGTGTCACGTTGAACTCAGCGAGACGGGTCATGACGTCACTGAGTCTGCTGTCATGCTCCTCCCGTGTACGTCCAGAAACGATGACGTCATCAAGATACACCTGGGTGCCAGGTAGCCCCCGCAGGATCGTCTCCATCAGCTTCTGGAAACAACTGGGAAGAGACCGCAGACCGAAACAGCACCTTCGATAGCGGAACACGCCCTCGTGCGTCACAAACGCGGTCAGCTGTCTCGACTCTTCATGCAACATCAACTGGTGATATGCAGCCTTCATATCGAGGGTGGAGAACACTTGAGCCCCTACCAGATTGTCCAACATTTCCTGCATGTCCGGTAACGGATAGCCACTGGTGCAGACGGCCTTGTTGACCTCACGAAGATCGATACAAAGTCTGATCTGACCTGATCGGCGTCTTGACACCACGATTGGAGAGAGCCACGGTGACCCATCAACCCTCTCGATGATCTGCTGCTTCTCGAGATCCTGAAGATGATGCTTTACTTCCTCCCGAAGCGCGAACGGCAACGGTCTCAGCTTCTGTTGAACAGGTACAGCACCATCCCGCAGCTGTACTCTGTGAACAAACCCCTTGATAGATGGCAGTACAGTCGTCGTGTCAGGTTTGACAGATGGCAGCACCTGCACATCATCCACTGACCTGACCCGTGATCCAACCGCCGGCTGGTGCTCCACTGCGCACACAGCCGAGCCGTGCTTGACGGAGATGCGCAGGTTCTTCTGCAGGTCTCTTCCGAGCAGTGGCGCACCGCCATCCACCACGTACAGGATGCCCTGACAGCGTCGTCCGTCTTCTGTCTCGACCGTCAAGGCGATGACACCAGTCACCGTCAGCTGGTTGCCTCCGTACGCCTGTAAAGCAACTGCCGTGGACTGCAGAGGCACGTGACTCAGCTGTGACTCGTAGACATGGCGTGGAATGATGGACACTGCTGCACCCGTATCCACCAGCATTGACACCCAACAGCCGCCAAGCTTGATCACCATGTGCAGTGCAGAGTCATCATGATTCACGGCAAGAATGTCAACAGTCTCCGATTCAAAGGCTCGAACTTCTCTGACGGATTCCTGACTACATCTCACTGCAAAATGTCCAATAGTTCCGCATCTTCTGCACTTTTGACCCTTAGCTGGACACCAATCATCAGAAGACATGTGACCCCGACGCCCACATGCGTAACACCACTTGCCTTTCGTTCTGTCTCCCACCTGTCGCTGGGCTGGTCTCGTCTGCCGTGTCGTGAAGGCCACCTCCAGCGGCCCGGGCGTCACTGCTGGGTGGCTGAGATGCCCGCGGTCACCAACACGGTCACCTCCTCCCAACAAGCCCTGACGCTCCACTGCCCGGTCCTCGGCCATCGCTATGGACTCCACACGCTGCAGGGTCAGTTGATCATGTGTACAGAGACGGTCACGAAGGCGATCTGAGGCACATCCTTCTACAAACTGGTCCCGAATCATTTCATCTTCCAGGGGCCCGTAGGCACAGTACCTGCTTTGTTCCCTTAAATTAGTCATGAACGAGACTGTTGATTCGCCTGCCCTCTGACGCAGTCTACGAAACTTCACCCTTTCCGACATGGCATCTCTCGGTTTCTCAAACAGGTGTTTAAGCAGTAACAAGCAATTTACCATCACCCCGTCCTCAGGCTTCACCTGTGGTAGCGATGCTGCTCCGGAGTCCGTCCCGGCCTGGGCGTCACCTGGCTGTGGCGTGTCCTGGCGCTCTGCTGCGGTCCCCGCCGCCGCCTCCGCCACCCGGAAGCGCCGCCGGCCCTCCTGCCCCAGGCAGTGCAGCAACAGCGCACGCTGTCTGGCCTCATCCCACTGAGACCAGCCGATGGCCGTGGCGTACAGCTCAAAATCTGAGTACCAAGCACTCCACGGGATACTTGCAGTCGCTGCCGTTTCCAGAAACGGACCCGGCGGACGAATCCCGTCCATGGTAGCCAGTAGCTTACGCTGATCCTCGTCGCCAGAATTGTACTGTCTTGCCTGTATTGGTCGGGTACAAGACCGGTATAACAAACAGTTACAAGTATCGCGCAGCTGATACTGCGCAGCTGATACGGCGCAGCGCACGTCCCGGGCCCCCGACAAGGACTGCCCGGCCTGCCACGCCCTGACCGGTCAACGGGCAGTTGCTCTGCCGGCCACCAGGCGGCAGCACTGCCGCCGGACAGAGCATACGATCACTAAACACTACACTATCTATCTATCTATCTATCTATCTATCTATCTATCTATCTATCTATCTATCTATCTATCTATCTATCTATCTATCTATCTATCTATCTATCTATCTATCTATCTATCTATCTATCTATCTATCTATCTATCTATCTATCTATCTATCTATCTATCTATCTATCTATCTATCTATCTATCTATCTATCTATCTATCTATCTATCTATCTATCTATCTATCTATCTATCTATCTATCTATCTATCTATCTATCTATCTATCTATCTATCTATCTATCTATCTATCTATCTATCTATCTATCTATCTATCTATCTATCTATCTATCTATCTATCTATCTATCTATCTATCTATCTATCTATCTATCTATCTATCTATCTATCTATCTATCTATCTATCTATCTATCTATCTATCTATCTATCTATCTATCTATCTATC
>JAXIVJ010015117.1:22500-32566 GCA_036785665.1 Chirona hameri
CTAAGTTTATCTGACCGTGCCAAAAGGTGCTCCTTCTCTTTGAGTATTTTACTAATGTTCGGTAAATGACTTGAATATGTGACGACCAACGGGACTCCTTGCCTATCTTGCTTTCTCGTCACGCCTTCTCGCAACTTTTTTTCTTTCCATGTTATCCACCCGTCTTAAACCATTACTTATGAGTTGCTCAGGGTACTCTCTGGTGTAATCCCGTTTAGAGGCGGTGTCTCTATATTTCGGAAACGCCTGAAGTTAGGGGGCGGAAGTTTTTGAAGCTATGTCAGGACGTGGCTCTCCCTATGCGACCAGAAAACTGTTGATCCAGCCCATCTAGAACACACCTTGGTACTTACTTAATGGGTTAACTATTATATTTATGTATTACTATTAAATTATTCATATGTTAAATTTTCAATAATAAATCATCACAATTAATGATTAATCATAGAATAAGAAATTCGTTAATTAAATCCGTTGCAGACTATGGTCACTAGCGGATCCAGGAGGGGGAGGCGGACAATGTGGCCATGGCCCCCTCCGAACCGCCTGAAATCGGCACAAAATTGACACATTTTTTTACATAGAAGACAATCTAAGCAACTTTTACAAAGGAAAGTTTTTTTTTAAATCAGCTATTAATCCATAAGCAAGCAAAATCCGATGAGTTTTCAGAGTTGTGTGATATTTTTTGGGAAATCCCCCCCCCCCAAACCACCCCCCCCCCAAACCACCGTTCTGGGTCCGCCAATGACTATGGTGGTAGTAGTAGTACCATAAGTTAGTACCATGAGGTTTACCGGAATGGGCCGGTAATCGCATATCGAAACGTGGCAGCTAACGCCCATCCTCGTGAGCGATTTTCTTGGCCTTAGCAACAAGTGTCGTAGCTTTAAGCCCAGGCTACACTACGCGTGATTTCCTGAAAATCACGTGCGTGTTATCCGTGTTGTCGGGATTTGTGTGACAGAGCAAGTTCAGCTGATAGTAAATGCATTGGGTGAGCTACACTGGCACATCACGAAGATCCCGGATGAAGCGTCAAGGAAATTCCGCAGACACGTCACGGACGGAACGATGAAAAGTTCAAAATTCTGAACTTGTCGTGTTTTCCGAGATTGCATGTTGCAGGGTTTTTATCATTGTGCTTGATTTCGCGTATGTTTAGGTCTATACTAGACCTAAACATGAATAATTTGTGCTGAGTATCGTGGCGGAAGATGAATGAAGAAGCGTTTGAGCAAATTGTATGCAGTGGTTTATCGATTTAAAAAATGCAGTGGTTTATCCATTTTCCTTGCGTGATTTGCTTGACCGGCAGATCCCGGACGTCAAGGAAGTTCTGCAAACACGGAGAACACGCGCGCGATTTCCTTGACAATCACGCCTAGTTTAGCCTGGGCTTTACCATTAGCTTTCCCACAGTCTCGATGTAACACTCCCCATTCCGCCGGTCTGTACCAGCCACCCTCCTCTCCGCCCGACAGCTGCCGGCCGATGCGAGGCGACGTCGGACCCAGTGTGGTGTCAGATGTCCATTCGCATAAACATATTCCACTGTAGCCGGCTTGCGTGCCAGAGTGACTACGTCATCACCCCGCTAGTCCCTCCATCTAGCGGGTTTCACTGAAACTAGTAGTTCCAATATGACCGCGCCAGACAGTTTTGGATGGCGCAAGCGTGACTGCCACGGCTTTGTATGTGGCTGTATGCTACGGTTTTGGATGCGGCGAGTACCATTTTGGATGCGGCGAGTTTGGCTCATGAAGATGTCCCCTACCCGGGCGAATTTTGGATGTCGCAAGCGTTGTTGGCTGCGGTTTTGGATGGTACAAGCATTGAATGCTACAACTTTGAACTCTTTGATAGTTCCCCGACGTCACACATCTACACCAGCAGCTATATTATGACGTCACGTATTTGTCCCGATAACCATGTTATGACGTCACACCTCTGTCCCGGAAGTCATGTTATGACGTCACATCCCTGTCTCTTCAGTCATGTTATGACGTCACACTTCTGTCCCGGTGGCCATGTTATTACGTCACACCTCTGTCTCGGCAGCCATGTTATGACGTCACACCTCTGTCCCGGAAATTATGTTATGACGTCACATCCCTGTCTCTTCAGTCATGTTATGCCGTCACGTCTCTGTTCCGGCTGCAATCTTATGACGTTACACCTCTGTCCCGGCAGCCATGTTATTACGTCACACCCCTGTCCCGGCAACCATGTTATGACGTCACACATACGTCCCGGCAGCCATGTTATGACGTCACACCTCTGTCCCGGCAGCCATGTTCCGCGGCCTGTTCCTGTTGTCGCTGTTCGCCGTGCTGGCCGTCAGCTGGGGTAGCCCGTACGGGACGTATCGGCGAAGCAGTGACATTCAACATATGCTGCGGATCGGTCAGGACTTCCATAACGCTCGCCGGTGGCAGAGTCGGCAGCGGCCCACCCCGACGCCCCGCTGGAGGGCCACCACCGCAGACACGTATTCGCAGTTCCAGTCGGCAGTCGCCACCTGGCGGAACAACCGGCTGCGCAGAATGGGCTGAACAGTGCCATCTATCGCCGATTTCTGTCATGAAATGTATCGGCTCCGTGCGTGTCATGGGAATGACCTCTGCGCTGTGTGTTTAAACTGTTGCTCCAGCTGCTGTGTCGTGATGGTGTAAACATCCTGTTTTTGGTAGATAACGATGCTGGCGTTTTCAAATAAAGCATGGAACATCAGTATGGTTTGTATGGTATGACCTGTGCATGGTCCATGGAGCTGGCATAAATCAGTGCGCTCTAGTTCCAGTCTGCGCTGAACGCTCCGATCGCCTGATCAGCATTCTAACGTCCCGGTGAACAGCCGTCATTATTGTCACCGTGTTATCAGTCAGCTGAGCTTAACGTCCCGGTGAACAGCCGTCATTATTGTCACCGTGTTATCAGTCAGCTGAGCTTAACGTCCCGGTGAACAGCCGTCATTATTGTCACCGTGTTATCAGTCAGCTGAGCTTAACGTCCCGGTGAACAGCCGTCATTATTGTCACCGTGTTATCAATCAGCTGAGCCTAACGCCCCGGTGAACAGACGTCATTATTGTCACCGTGTTATCAGTCAGCTGAGCTTAACGTCCCGGTAAACAGCCGTCATTATTGTCACTGTGTTCTCAGTCAGTTGAGCTTAACGTCCCGGTGAACAGCCGTCATTATTGTCACTGTGTTATCAGTCAGCTGAGCCTAACGTCCCGGTGAACAGCCGTCATTATTGTCACTGTGTTCTCAGTCAGCTGAGCTTAACGTCCCGGTGAACAGCCGTCATTATTGTCACCGTGTTATCAGTCAGCTGAGCTTAACGTCCCGGTGAACAGCCGTCATTATTGTCACTGTGTTATCAGTCAGCTGAGCTTAACGTCCCGGTGAACAGCCGTCATTATTGTCACTGTGTTCTCAGTCAGCTGATCCTAACGTCCCGGTGAACAGCCGTCATTATTGCCACCGTGTTATCAGTCAGCTGAGCTTAACGTCCAGGTGAACAGCCGTCATTATTGTCACCGTGTTATCAGTCAGCTGAGCTTAACGTCCCGGTGAACAGCCGTCATTATTGTCACTGTGTTCTCAGTCAGCTGAGCCTAACGTCCCGGTGAACAGCCGTCATTAATGTCACTGTGTTCTCAGTCAGCTGAGCTTAACGTCCCGGTGAACAGCCGTCATTATTGTCACCGTGTTATCAGTCAGCTGAGCTTAACGTCCCGGTGAACAGCCGTCATTATTGTCACCGTGTTATCAGTCAGCTGAGCTTAACGTCCCGGTGAACAGCCGTCATTATTGTCACCGTGTTATCAGTCAGCTGAGCTTAACGTCCCGGTGAACAGCCGTCATTATTGTCACTGTGTTCTCAGTCAGCTGAGCCTAACGTCCCGGTGAACAGCCGTCATTATTGTCACTGTGTTCTCAGTCAGCTGAGCTTAACGTCCCGGTGAACAGCCGTCATTATTGTCACCGTGTTATCAGTCAGCTGAGCTTAACGTCCCGGTGAACAGCCGTCATTATTGTCACCGTGTTATCAATCAGCTGAGCTTAACGTCCCGGTGAACAGCCGTCATTATTGTCACTGTGTTATCAGTCAGCTGAGCTTAACGTCCCGGTGAACAGCCGTCATTATTGTCACCGTGTTATCAGTCAGCTGAGCTTAACGTCCCGGTGAACAGCCGTCATTATTGTCACCGTGTTATCAGTCAGCTGAGCTTAACGTCCCGGTGAACAGCCGTCATTATTGTCACCGTGTTATCAATCAGCTGAGCTTAACGTCCCGGTGAACAGCCGCCATTATTGTCACCGTGTTATCAGTCAGCTGAGCTTAACGTCCCGGTGAACAGCCGTTATTATTGTCACTGTGTTCTCAATCAGCTGAGCTTAACGTCCCGGTGAACAGCCGTTATTATTGTCACTGTGTTATCAGTCAGCTGAGCTTAACGTCCCGGTGAACAGCCGTTATTATTGTCACTGTGTTCTCAGTCAGCTGAGCTTAACGTCCCGGTGAACAGCCGTTATTATTGTCACTGTGTTATCAGTCAGCTGAGCTTAACGTCCCGGTGAACAGCCGTTATTATTGTCACTGTGTTCTCAGTCAGCTGAGCTTAACGTCCCGGTGAACAGCCGCCATTATTGTCACTGTGTTATCAGTCAGCTGAACTTGACGTCCCGGTGAACAGCCGTTATTATTGTCACTGTGTTATCAGTCAGCTGAGCTTAACGTCCCGGTGAACAGCCGCCATTATTGTCACCGTGTTATCAGTCAGCTGAGCTTAACGTCCCGGTGAACAGCCGCCATTATTGTCACCGTGTTATCAGTCAGCTGAGCTTAACGTCCCGGTGAACAGCCGTTATTATTGTCACTGTGTTCTCAGTCAGCTGAGCTTAACGTCCCGGTGAACAGCCGCCATTATTGTCACCGTGTTATCAGTCAGCTGAGCTTAACGTCCCGGTGAACAGCCATCATTATTGTCACTGTGTTCTCAGTCAGCTGAGCTTAACGTCCCGGTGAACAGCCGCCATTATTGTCACTGTGTTCTCAGTCAGCTGAGCTTAACGTCCCGGTGAACAGCCGTCATTATTGTCACTGTGTTCTCAGTCAGCTGAGCTTAACGTCCCGGTAAACAGCCGTCATTATTGTCACTGTGTTCTCAGTCAGTTGAGCTTAACGTCCCGGTGAACAGCCGTCATTATTGTCACCGTGTTATCAGTCAGCTGAGCTTAACGTCCCGGTGAACAGCCGTCATTATTGTCACCGTATTATCAGTCAGCTGAGCTTAACGTCCCGGTGAACAGCCGTCATTATTGTCACCGTGTTATCAGTCAGCTGAGCTTAACGTCCCGGTGAACAGCCGTCATTATTGTCACCGTGTTATCAGTCAGCTGAGCTTAACGTCCCGGTAAACAGCCGTCATTATTGTCACCGTGTTATCAGTCAGCTGAGCTTAACGTCCCGGTTAACAGCCGTTATTATTGTCACCGTGTTATCAGTCAGCTGAGCTTAACGTCCCGGTGAACAGCCGTCATTATTGTCACCGTGTTATCAGTCAGCTGAGCTTAACGTCCCGGTGAACAGCCGCCATTATTGTCACCGTGTTATCAGTCAGCTGAGCTTAACATCCCGGTGAACAGCCGTCATTATTGTCACCGTGTTCTCAGTCAGCTGAGCTTAACGTCCCGGTGAACAGCCGTCATTATTGTCACCGTGTTATCAGTCAGCATTCTAACGTCCCGGTGAACAGCCGTCATTATTGTCACCGTGTTATCAGTCAGCATTCTAACGTCCCGGTGAACAGCCGCATTTATTGTCACCGTGTTATCAGTCAGTTGAGCTTAACGTCTCGGTGAACAGCCGGGACTATCTATCTACACCGAAACGCTGTTTTCATCACCGAAACAGTTTCATCGCCGACGCTACCAAATCAACGTATTCAGTAATATGGTATAACAATTACCAGATGCTTTTGGGAATAAATTATTTGCGTAACCGATTAATTCTACCGTAACCGTTATTTGCGTAACCAATTCGATTGTGTTATTACAATTTGTCCTGTCACACCAGGCCGCCCGCCAGACTGCCACGCCCAGTGTCCGTTGAGGCCCCAGCTTAATAAATATGATAACTAGTTGTCTACGAGATGATCTGGGGTGGGGTGGGGTGGGGTGGGGGTCCGGGGAGCCCCCCCCCCCCCCGGTAGTCGCAGCGCAGCGAGCGAACGCGAGCGGAGCGTTCTAAACGTGGGTCCCTGCGACCGTGATTGCTGTAAAGGTTAGGTCAGGTTCGATTATGTTATTATAAATTGTATTGCCACACCAGGCCGCCCGCCAGAGTCTGCCACGGCAAATATCCACTGTCCGTTGCGGCCCCAGTGTAGTCAAAATTAGAATACATGCTGCAAGTAATTTCGGTGATGGTTCAAGTCAATCCGGTAATCTTTTAAGTCATTTCGGTGTTATATCAGTCATTTCGGTGACATCAGCAAAAAGGTGATGCTTAAGTCATTTCGGTGATGAATTGGTCAAAACGGTGATGGATAAGCAATTCGATGATTTTAAGTAATTTTGGGTGATGAAATAATACCCAGCCATTTTAAATCTGACAGCCATTTTGCACCATATAGGTACCTATCCAGTTGCATTTCATGGGTGCTATGAGTAGAGGTCTCAATTTTATTTAGCCTTTCCAACTAGGTAAGATCAGACTCAGCATGAACTCAGCTACACAAATGTTTGAAAGCGACATAAGAGGTAAAATTAGGGTTGTCTGGTCTTTATCACTGGCGGATGCAGGGGGAGGGGTCATTAGGGGCAAATGCCTTTCCCCACACAGGAACATGGCGGGCATTCAATAGAAGGATCCCCCCGCCCTCCGTGTTCCTGCATTGCAGAGTTGTGCTCGACTCAGAGTCGGTGAGTCAGATTTGACTCAACTCTGACTCAAATCAACTTGAGTCAGAGTCGAGTCGCTTAAGAAAAATAGGGGCTCGCCTTGAGTCAGAGTTGAGTCACTTAAAAAATAAGGGCTCAACTTGAGTCAGAGTCGAGTCGGTTAATCAAAATAGGGGTTTGAGTTGAGTCAGAGCGAAGTCGCATGGATGTCGCTTGAGTCAAAGTTGAGTCACCTGGATGCTGCTTGAGTCAAAGCTGAGTCGACTCATCATCTTACAAGTCAAAGTCACATCTGATATAACAAACAAAAAATAGGAGCAACTAAATAATAAAGGGGTCCAAATAATGTTCTAGAGTGCTTTTCAAACCCACATAAATCAATTTTCTGTCTGAAAAAAAACCTTAAAGAGTACTTAACTCATCACAAACTCTGCTGACTGCCCCTTATCATAAGTGAAACAATACAATATTAAATAAGTACATAGAAATGATAACTGGAGTATATTTAACCTAATAATAACCATATCAACATAACATTCTGGAATGTGTATACGAACCATGTACCATACGCGCCATTTATGTCTGAAATACAAGTTTGCATCACAAATTTATTAAGGTTAAGGTACTTTAAGAATGTTAATTCTACAACAGATCACAATTGATTTTGTTTTCTAACGCCGAAATAATTGTTATCTCTGAAATCCTAAAGTTATCACATGTCAGTTCACTCAGTTTGAAATGGTTCGAGCGCGTTTCTCCCACTACACCAACGAATTGAAACAACAAATATCAATCCAGGCCGTATTAATCATACGGATTTCCTTCCGCGCTGATGTATAGATCCTCAAATGTGTTGATGAATAGAGTGAGGACTGTGATTGGTAAGGATACTGGTTCACATGCTAGCACTAGCTACTAGCAGCTCACAAGTTACTCCGGGAGTGTCACAACTCACATATGCAATTTCTCCAAATGACTGTTTAGACTAGTTGAAAATTCCATCCACACTTTTTATTCATTTTATGTGCGAGTTTCAGGGCGGTTTTTAAAGGGTATTATAAGTTATAACCATGTTTAATATACACGTGTCAAGATGCAAGAAGTTGTGCTACAATATTATTGACGTCATATTAAACTGAAGACTGTCAAAGGCAAGCCACTTTTCAGTCTGTTGTATACCATCAGCTGACTACTCTTCTTCCATCTCAGCTCAAGAACAACACAAACTGGGTATAAACTGGGGAGTTGAATTACTGAACTAAAACCAATGTTTTCCCCATCGAATGACATTAAGTATAATAGCGCAAAAAAGTGTTACAATCCAACAAGTGTTACAGTACAACATTCTGAAGTCAGTCAAAATGCATGAGTGATGTCAAAGTGTTAACTGTAAAGTGGCGGCTAGGGTCAGTGCCAATTGAAAAAGTAATATTGTGAATTATCTTTGTCACGTTATAAAGGAGGATGGTAGAATTCAGATGATGTTGACATTGCACGGCAGAACCTTGTGCAGAACCTTCTGTAAAGCACCACTAAATGTCAGCGGATTTCACTACTGATTGGCTAAGCCAAGATATTAATCATCGCATGCCGTTTAGGGCATTCCTACACTGAAATTATGAACGTCACCTCAGACCTCATTGTATCCAAAAATAATGCTGTGGTGGAAGTTTTTTTTTTTAGGGAAAGATACTATGAAGCGTTTGTTGTGAGGTTATAAGTCACAAACATCCTGAAGCGATGAATAGTCTGTCGAAATTTGAGAAGAAAGATAAATGTAAGGGGGGGGGGGAGGGGGGGAGCGTCAGCAAAAAACTGTTGCACTGGGTGGAGGTAACAAATAATTCGAACAACTGAAACACTGATTTATAGTTGTTTGTCAGGAAATATTTGAGGGATAATCCCCTGGCTCAAGAATGTTGACGCCCGTGGTGGAGCCCCTGCATTTAAGGGGTAAACCGCATGACCTCTGAGCGATTACCTTTCAGGTACTTAGTCATAGCATAGTGGTAACTCTGATGAGCTTGGCAACGGCAAGCTTCATCAATATTATTTTGGATACAATGAGGTCTGAGGTGACGTTCATAATTTCAGTGTTAGGAATGCCCTAACGGCATGCGATGATTAATATTCTTGGCTTAGCAATCAGTAGTGAAATCCTCTGACATTTAGTGGTGCTTTACAGAAATCAGATTGCCGCAAACATCCTAGTTTTAATGGCGCAGCCAGTCTAGATTTTGAAGTGAACGCAGCTTCTCTAGATCTAGTCATATTCATCTCATATTTGGACGTCATTGGCTACAATCAATCTATCCTGATCGGACATGTGGCATGACAGCGCTGCATCACAGTGTCTACATTGAGCTGCATCTTAGCGATCCTACACATTTATTTATATCAATGTAACCACTAACCAGTCATAGGTATGTATTAGCCAGGTTTAGCTCAACATCTTTCATACTGCTAGTGACTGGGCCGCTAGCTCCAAATACCTATACTTTTCTTTTTCTAACAGATGGTTCATCATTGTCAGGCTTTCAGCCAATCAAACATTACATTGCTTGGCCGCAACAGTTTGGAATATGTGTTTGAATTGTATTGAAGTTGAACGCTACAATTACAAAATATTAAATTTTGTGGTTGGGGTTGACAGTGGGGAGTTACGTGTCTGTGTGCAAAGCACACCTTTTAAAACGCTGGTGGATGGTGTGGTTTAATTGAATTATAATGATGCAAAAGATATCAATATCGTATCATAGTGTATTGACTGATGTGTTCTAAATGCAGTGTTACTAATGAACTCTGCAGTCTGAAGTCTAGTGTCTATCTGACTGAGCAAAATTGTGTAAGTAACAAAAGGCCAGAAATTATTACTTTAACTCATAACCGTAAGTACCTATTCAGTATTCATGAATACAGCACACCGGTTAGTGTTTTACAACCCTGCTAGACTGCTATCAGTATTGACTATTGAGCTTGTTGATTGGTTTGGCAACTCAATTTTAATTAACACCTGTTTTACTTTTCAGTCCAGCTCAAGAACCAGCTTCAAATAAGCCTCACTTATTTCATATCTGCATCCTATCATATAGGACCATTCAATCCATAGCAATTAACAATAGTGGTAAGTATAATATGTGTACATGTGCTGG
>JAXIVJ010015119.1:0-7500 GCA_036785665.1 Chirona hameri
GTATATCCATGTACAGTCGGTCCCATAATGATCTTCCCTTGCCACCACGTGGCGCTACGGTCGCGATAGGTACAAAAATGGTGGTTTCCCCACCGTAGGTTGGCACCCATTGTGGCTGTCTGGCAGGTGCGTGACCCGGGGAGGGGGAGGGAGGGAGGGAGTGCGGGGCGTTGTCGGAATGGAATGCGCCGCGACCCGGGTGGTGGTCAGGGCCGTCTGTCTCGAGGGTCTAGAGGTCGCCTGTCCTGAACTGGCAGACATCCAATATTGGAGACTGAATAACAGTGTTCATCACGTCAGCCCAAATAGCTCAGTCGGTAGAGCTGTCCACTCCTAGCGTATTCGTAGATTGGTCGTGGGTTCGAACCGCGCTGGTACCAGGGGCTTTTACGTGTATTTCTTTCTTAATCATGCCACGTGGCATGTGCTGTGCAGAACCCCGACATTACGAATGCAAACGTCCATCTGATGATTCTACACGAAAAAGCAGACAAATGCAGTGGGCCTCGCACTGATATTTTCGCATCACGCCGCTCCGTCCTTCACGCTCCACAAACACACCCGGGCGGGTTTATATCCATTAAGTTAGCGACTATATCTGCGACGACAGTATTTACAACCTTAGGTCTATGAAGCATCACCAGGTGTGCAGATGATAGAACATCTGACTGGCTACGTGTTTAAATTTGACATTGACCTTGAGATCAGGTCAAAATATCGACACTTTATTTTTTGGCGCAATGCAAATTTCGCAATCGTCGCAAGCCACACGACGGATAGCCATTTCCGAGACGACTGCTGTGACGACGGTATCGGTCAACTTGAGATTCAAATATTCGTCTTAAAGTATAGCCCGTGCAGTGTTCTATCAATTGCACACTTAGCGATGCTTCACATACTTATGTTTTTCTTCAAACTGGTATCACAGACATCGTCGCAACTTGACATTCTAGGTCTGCGTATATTTCCAACCACGGTCCGCCACACATGCGCATTGTTATTCCCCGATCGGCCTGTGTGGGTCAGACCAGGACGGAGCGGTGCAGATTCCGCCAAGTATCGGCCGGCACCGGGCGAGCTGTCAAACCGGTCCGGCCCCGCCTCGGTGCTGGATTCAGCCAGCTATCGTTTTGCCTACCGTGGGAAACCCAGAGCTAGGGAAGATCATTATGAGAACGACTGTACGTACTCCATCAAACATTTAATTGTGTGTATATATGGATTAGGCCTTCCTCTTACTTGATAAATATTTGTCATATAAATTATTTCAACATTTAATTGTCGAGTAGTTCACAACAAAATGTGTACTTAACCACTTTCCAATCTTGCTATCTCTCGCCTGATACTCAATAACCGGACAAATATCACGGCTGTCGCTATGTGGTTACTTGTCATCTCCACATCAATCTATTCTCGATTCACGCTCGATTGTCATCAGCCAATGCCGCATTGGCTGATGACACCTTTTCCGCTGGAACGAGCAAACACAAATATGATTTGCCTGCTATATCGCCAAGACCAGAACAGGTTCGCTGCGATATGAAGATGCCTCCCGTCCGATCCGTGATACTGAGTACGATGCATGGTGCTCCTGATCACAATGGCCAGGGCGTGTGTGTATATGGTGCTCCTGATCACAATGTCCAGGGCGGGTGTGTATATGGTGCTCCTGATCACAATGGCCAGGGCGTGTGTGTATATGGTGCTCCTGATCACAATGTCCAGGGCGGGTGTGTATATGATGCTCCTGATCACAATGACCAGGGCGGGTGTGTATATGGTGCTCCTGATCACAATGACCAGGGCGGGTGTGTATATGGTGCTCCTGATCACAATGCCCAGGGCGGGTGTGTATATGGTGCTCCTGATCACAATGTCCAGGGCGGGTATATGGTGCTCCTGATCACAATGTCCAGGGCGGGTGTGTATATGGTGCTCCTGATCACAATGTCCAGGGCGGGTGTGTATATGGTGCTCCTGATCACAATGTCCAGGGCGGGTGTGTATATGGTGCTCCTGATCATAATGTCCAGGGCGGGTGTGTATATGGTGCTCCTGATCACAATGTCACAAACAGATCAAATTACAGATCTGTTTCCCTGCTTCCTCTCTTCGGGAAGATACTGGAGCGCGTTGTTTATGATGAACTGTTCCGTCATGTCGTACCGGTTTTGAGCTGCAGCAGCAGCAGCAGCAGCATGGTTTTATTCCTAGGCGTTCGTGCAGCACGAACCTAAGTGTTTATCTTAAGCACGCGTGGGAGGCCATATCCGACGGATATCAGACGGACGCCATTTATACTGATTATTCAGCCGCTTTTAAGAGCGTCAACCATGCGCTCCTCATTCACAAGCTAACACACTCCTACCACTTGAAAGAGCTTGCATTGGAATGGTTCGTCTCGTATCTCTCTGATAGATGCCACAGTTATCATCAACGGTAAAACCTCCGACTGGAAACCGGTGACCTCCGGCGTTCCAGAAGGATCACTTTTGGCTCCCCTTCTCTTTTCGATGTTCATTAACGATCTACCGAGTAACATGGAATCCGGCTGCCTTTTGTATGCAGACGGTGTCAACATTTTCCGCAAAATCACCTCCCCAGCTGGCGGACTGTTACTGCAGAGGGATCTCAGCCATCTGTCAGCGTGGTCCGTCAGGTGGGGACTGACCCTCAACCCTGCAAAATGCAAATCGTTTACGATGACTCTCACTCTCAGGCGTGCACCCGTCCAGACCAAATATTTTCTGAATAGTACCGAACTGGATCATGTAAGCAAAATCAGGGACCTCGGCGTAACACTAGATACCAAATTAACCTTTGCATCACATGTCTCTGACATAGTCAGCAGGGCCAACCGAGCACTAGGCTTCCTTACTCGTTCTTTTCAAGTCGGTACTAGCACTTAAAAATTCAACCGGAGCGCAGTGCTAGCTGCGTACTTCGCGAACGTGCGTTCGATTTTAGAATACTGTAGCGTGGTCTGGGCGGGGGCGGCCAACTCCCACACGGTGCGGGTCGATCGAGTACTGCACAAGTTCCTCATTTGGCTACTCACTCATACATCCTCCGGACAAGCGAATTCTCTCTCTTATGGTAGCCTTCTGCTCCATTTCAAATTTCCTTCCTTAGCATCACTCAGAGTACGGCATGACCTGCTCTTCTTGAGGAACCTCCTGCAGGTGAACGTGGACTCTCAGGTCCTGCTCGAGTCGTTTCCCCTGCACGTGCCGCCTCAATCGACCCGCACCGTCTCTCTTTTAACCGTGCCTCGAGCACGGGTAAGAACTGTGGACTCTGGGATGTTCTGCCGGCTCCCTAGAGCAATGAATGTCTTTTTAGGCAGTGCTTTTAAAGCAGACATCTTTTATGACAGTTTTGGAGCTTTTAGAGCACAGGTGATCAAGTACGTTTTAACCCTGTAGTCTGTGACTGTACACTTTAGGCTGTGTGATTATGTGACGTGTGGGCTGCGTTGTGTATTTATTGTTATATCTTATCTGCACGACTTCGCCTGTCAGTGGAGCGTAGCTCTGTTGGCGATCATATGAAACAAAATGTCCAGGGCGTGTGTGTATATGGTGCTCCTGATCACAATGTCCAGGGCGGGTGTGTATATGGTGCTCCTGATCACAATGTCCAGGGCGGGTGTGTATATGGTGCTCCTGATCACAATGACCAGGGCGGGTGTGTATATGGTGCTCCTGATCACAATGTCCAGGGCGGGTGTGTATATGGTGCTCCTGATCACAATATCCAGGGCGGGTGTGTATATTGTGTTCCTGAACACAATGTCCAGGGCGGGTGTGTATATGGTGCTCCTGATCACAATGTCCAGGGCGGGTGTGTATATGGTGCTCCTGATCACAATATCCAGGGCGGGTGTGTATATGGTGCTCCTGATCACAATGTCCAGGGCGGGTGTGTATATGGTGCTCCTGATCACAATGTCCAGGGCGGGTGTGTATATTGTGTTCCTGATCACAATGTCCAGGGCGTGTGTGTATATGGTGCTCCTGATCACAATGTCCAGGGCGTGTGTGTATATGGTGCTCCTGATCACAATGTCCAGGGCGGGTGTGTATATGGTGCTCCTGATCACAATGTCCAGGGCGGGTGTGTATATTGTGTTCCTGATCACAATGTCCAGGGCGTGTGTGTATATGGTGCTCCTGATCACAATGACCAGGGCGGGTATATGGTGCTCCTGATCACAATGACCAGGGCGGGTATATGGTGCTCCTGATCACAATGTCCAGGGCGTGTGTGTATATGGTGCTCCTGATCACAATGTCCAGGGCGGGTGTGTATATGGTGCTCCTGATCACAATGCCCAGGGCGGGTGTGTGATAAATAAACGGAGAAGATATGGGAGAAACGAAGTAACTGGGAGGGCGGGAGAACGAGAGTGTGGGGGGGGGGGGGGGAGAAAAGGAGAGAAAGAAAGAGATGAGGAAAAAGGAAAGAACAAAGTTTTACTTTTGATTTAAGAAAACGCCGACCCATTGCCGCCAAGCCGAACCGATCGCCGATCGAAGGAAACTCCGGCTCCGAGTATTGTCGCTGTGTTCATTTCGTATCTGTGTCTATTTCGGACTTCGCACCCGCTCTAGTCGAGACTGCCAGGTAGATGCTGTATCCTGCTCATACTGACCTGGTAGATGCTGTATCCTGCTCAGACTGACCTGGTAGATGCTGTATCCTGCTCAGACTGACCTGGTAGATGTTGTATCCTGCTCAGACTGACCTGGTGGATGTTGTATCCTGCTCAGACTGACCTGGTAGATGTTGTATCCTGCTCAGACTGACCTGGTGGATGTTGTATCCTGCTCAGACTGACCTGGTAGATGTTGTATCCTGCTCAGACTGACCTGGTAGATGTTGTTGTAGCCGGGGTGGTCCAGGTTCCTGCTCAGACTGAGCTGGTAGATGTTGTCTCCTGCTCATACTGACCTGGTAGATGTTGTATCCTGCTCAGACTGACCTGGTAGATGTTGTATCCTGCTCAGACTGTTCTGGTAGATGTTGTATCCTGCTCAGACTAACCTGGTGGATGTTGTTGCACCCGGGGTGGTCCAGGTTCCTGCTCAGACTGACCTGGTATATGTTGTATCCTGCTCAGACTGACCTGGTACATGTTGTATCCTGCTCAGACTGACCTGGTAGATGTTGTATCCTGCTCATACTGACCTGGTAGATGTTGTATCCTGCTCAGACTGACCTGGTAGATGTTGTATCCTGCTCATACTGACCTGGTAGATGTTGTATCCTGCTCATACTTACCTGGTAGATGTTGTATCCTGCTCAGACTGACCTGGTAGATGTTGTATCCTGCTCAGACTGACCTGGTAGATGTTGTATCCTACTCAGACTGACCTGGTGGATGTTGTTGTAGCCGGGGTGGTCCAGGTTCCTGCTCAGACTGACCTGGTAGATGTTGTATCCTACTCAGACTGACCTGGTGGATGTTGTTGTAGCCGGGGTGGTCCAGGTTCCTGCTCGGACTGACCTGGTAGATGTTGTATCCTGCTCAGACTGACCTGGTAGATGTTGTATCCTGCTCATACTGACCTGGTGTATGTTGTATCCTGCTCAGACTGACCTGGTAGATGTTGTATCCTGCTCATACTGACCTGGTAGATGTTGTATCCTGCTCAGACTGACCTGGTAGATGTTGTATCCTACTCAGACTGACCTGGTGGATGTTGTTGTAGCCGGGGTGGTCCAGGTTCCTGCTCAGACTGACCTGGTAGATGTTGTATCCTGCTCAGACTGACCTGGTAGATGTTGTATCCTACTCAGACTGACCTGGTATATGTTGTTGTAGCCCGGGTGGTCCAGGTTCCTGCTCAGACTGAGCTGGTAGATGTTGTCTCCTGCTCAGACTGACCTGGTAGATGTTGTATCCTGCTCAGACTGACCTGGTAGATGTTGTATCCTGCTCAGACTGACCTGGTATATATTGTTGTAGCCGGGGTGGTCCAGGTCGTGACAGATGCAGGAGATCAGCAGAATAAACACGTCCAGGGGGTCGATTCGCACCATCAGCTCGCATGACCAGACCAAGGAGTACATCTGCCGAACACGGGGGTTCACTGAGTTAGACGGCGTGATGGGAAGGAAAGGTGAGACAAGGCAACGTGGCCGAGTATACGTTGACATTTATTTGTGACGTCACAAGTCAATGTGGAACACCAGTCGATATTTTGGTGGTACGACCGCTGACGATGATCACTGATGATCACTGATGATCACTGATGATCACTGATGATCACTGATGATCACTGATGATCATTGATGATCACTGATGATCACTGATGATCACTGATGATCACTGATGATCACTGATGATCACTGATGATCACTGATGATCACTGATGATCACTGATGATCACTGATGATCACTGATGATCACTGATGATCGCTGATGATCGCTGATGATCACTGATGATCACTGATGATCACTGAGATAACCGATGTTGGTCATAATGACCGGTGCTCGTCATTTTAAAACATTTTAACCCGGCAGACACCGGGTCTCCCAGCTGGCTTCGAGCCCTGCGGCTCGAACGTGGCTGGGAGTACCGTCTCTTCCTAGATGAGGCATTAGACCAAGTTTTCGAAGGAAGGCTGGCGTTTCACTGCAGTAAGATTGTTCGAATTTTCGTGTTGCTCTTGCTATCCGTTGTTGGTTTCTTTTCTGGCGGCTACCAGTTTGGAATATAGAACAAGAGTTGTGTTAGGATTCCTACCGACCAGACTTGTGCCTGGATTCCGAAGTTGGATATGGGATCCTAGTGGATCCCTCGGCATAAAATGCTTGACGATCTTGGATCCCACTGGATGCGTAAAATAAATGTAGATCTGGGATTTTTCTAGATCCCACGTCTTAAAATACATCAGTATCTGGAATATTTGTGGATCTTCTGTTTATTGTGTACCTGGATCTGGTGTCCCATGTTGATCCCGAGACACAGGACACGGATATCCGGATATCAGCTGGATCCCGGGATCCAGGCACATGTCGGCTGCCGACGTAGGCTTAAATATAAAATATATATGGTCAGATATTTGTTTAATTAAAGGGAAATATCGACCTTTTGATTTATTGTTCTGCATTATCTTATGACACATGTTTGGTACCAAATTGAGTGCGTCTTAACTCTCAATTTATAATTACAATTACAACTTTGTATATTTCGATACTTAAAATTTGGTAAATTTTAAT
Source organism: Chirona hameri (assembly GCA_036785665.1). Lineage (NCBI taxonomy): Eukaryota > Metazoa > Arthropoda > Thecostraca > Balanomorpha > Balanidae > Chirona > Chirona hameri. The sequence continues at coordinate 7,229 of JAXIVJ010015119.1, forward strand.
ATTTACTTACTACTTATATATGGTGACGAACGGTATGATCCTTCTCTATATTGGGCGTGACATATCAGGCACCTTTCTTTCCTTCGAAAACACTGTGACAATGTCCCTGAAACAAATCGCCGACACTAAATAGGTCGCCGTTGGGTTCATAAATGAACTTCCGATTTAATTGCCACTTGTTCAATTGTTTGTTGATTGTTTTGCAAGAAGTGGATATTTTTATTGATAAGCTAAAGCATTGTATTATATAGTTACAGCCAGAAACAAGCCTA
>JAXIVJ010015119.1:17500-30000 GCA_036785665.1 Chirona hameri
TTAGTACCTGCAAATTACCTTGTACTTAATAGCAAACATAGAGATTGTAATGAATTCTCCCATATGATAAAATTACCAAGAAGTAGGTACCTTATTAAGGTACCTACCTCTTGGCTATTAAGACTTGTACCTGGATTCCGAAGTTGGATCTGGGATCCCAATGGATCCCTTGCCATAACATGCATGAAGATCTTGGATCCCAGTGGATCCCTCTGCGTAAAATGCATGAAGATCTGGGATCCTCTTGGATCCATCGGCGTAAAATCCTTCAGGACCTGGGATCTTTGTGGATCCCTCGTCTCAAAATATATCAGGATCTGGGATCTTTGTGTATCCCTCGGTTTATTGTGTACCTGGATCTGGTGTCTCATGCGGATCCCAGAACACAGGACACAGATATCCGGATCTCAGCTGGATCCCGGGATCCTGGCACATGTCTGCTAATTACATTCGCAACCTTAATCTGATCGTCGCCCAATGCCCGACTGAGTGCCGTCCGGTCGATAAAGAAGGCCAATCGGTCATCTGACCGAAACTATTCTCAGCTTGCACTTGAAGCTTCTGCAAGACTATGCGAAACCTGGCATTTACCGGCGTCCGATACGGTCCGGCCATACATCCGAGGAGTTGCCGAAAACAGCAAATTGCGGACAAAGTTTTGCGGAATGTTGACCAGATGTTAGCAGTTTCCGGTCTACCTAGTCGAAACTTTTAACTCTGCTCCGACCAAACTTACACGCGCAGTGCAATCAGTGTGTTTGCAACCACCACGCCAAAGTTCTCAAGTTATTTTCCCAGCAGCATTAAATTCCTGAACACTTAAAGGGAAATATTGACCTTTTCCCACACACAAATGGAGTTATTACTTGAAATCAACAGACGAGACCAAAACATATTGTAAATTGATCACGTTTAGCATATAAACATTCCTACCGATACCGAAAGATATTTCAAGTTAAAGTTGCTAAGCGTTCCAAACTTTTAACGACCGGTACTCTCAAGTACTTGGTAGCGAATTTCGGTTCCCACTAAAATCCGGTTTGCTTTTTGACGAAATGGTATGGAAAATATGTCTCGCACTCTGTCTATTATGATTATATGCCCTACTATCCTTAACAATCAACAAACATTGAATAAAAGGTATCCAAATTAGCAGTTAACTTATGCACCCAACGACGGCCTAATTAGTGGTTGCGCCCCTCAATTTTTTAAAACAATTGTCACAATGGTTAATTTATTTTCAACATTAGGAGTTTGGTATAGTTTTGTCTTTGGCTGTATATAATACAATGCTTTAGCTTATCACTAACATAACCACTTTTCCAAAACAATCAACAAACAATCGCAAAAGTGGCAATGAAATCGAAAGTTCATTTATGCACCCATGAACGGCGACCTATTTAGTGTCGGCGATTTGTTTCAGGGACATTGTCACTAGAGACGCAAATTGCAGGACCACGGAGCCGGCGCTGGGCCCAAATTCAGGCCCGGCGTGCCTGAAGCTGTGTCTGAACTCAGGCTTGCCGGGCTCATGCCGGGCTCAGCACAAGTTATCAATTAAAACAAAAAAATAGAAATAAATATTGGCAGAAGTCAGAACATACATGCTTAAAGATCATGATAAATTGAGAAAACAAAATATACAACAGTAAAACACCAGCATAACACATAACAATGTCCTAGTTTACAAATTAAAAGTGATAACTAGTACGACCTAGCAAGGAGTGGACACACCAGTGAAACTTAATAAATCAAACTACAGGGTCAATTCATGATCAATTCATCAGCTCAGTCACTGCAGCAGTGTGAGAGTCGAGTGCAGTCAAACAGAAACAACTACCCCAAATCATATTCCACTGTCATCACTAGTAACTAGGTGGGGTGGCATACAATATTATATTTAGTCATCCCATTGCCCCAGGTCACCCCAAATTATTTTGTATAACAAATAAGTACCTATGGAACAAAACCACCCACGTATATGATAATAATTATTGTTAATACTATTGTAAATACATATTACTGAGAATATTTATTGATACATATTTACTATTTAGTTCCACATGAGAAAGGACATATTCAAGTCATATCATTTGTAGTTTTGGTAGTGAACAAATATTGTATTTTATGCAATTACAATTATAAAGGTGGAAAGACTGCAAAACACAAACAAAAACATTTTGCAAAGAAATCTTAAATGGCCAAGACCTATCACAGAATGCAAACCTGTCTAGTTCCACTTCAACTTCTTATCACAATAGCTCCATAATTTATATATGACCTTGCATAATTACACGTGACACACTCCCCGACAACACATTCAAACCCAATTTCCAAACAATGTGTTTTGATGAGTCACATTTGCGACGAATTCGCCAGGACTGGACCGTAAAAGAATCACGTGTGTCAATTAAGCAGTAGATCGATATTCGCGAATGTGTCGCTGACAGATATTCACAACTTCACACCTCAGAATCGCGACGCCTCAGAATTGTGTGAAGACAATTGTTCATGTTCGTATTCGAAAATAAGCTGTAGTATTAAATCTTAACCATTGGTGTCAGTTGAAGTTTAAATATTTTTTAAAGAAGTCCATCTGCCGAATCCGCAATATGTTGACATTTTCATTTTGGTGATTTTAAGTAATTATGGTGATAAAATTAGTCATTTCGGTGACGGGATTAATTGTCTGCGCCGTTTTGAGCTCAACGCTTCACAATTGTCAAATACTTCAGACGCCATTACGCACAGCAGTGAAGTTGACGTCCGTCAAGCTAGCAGCAGATTCATATTCGCGAATCTGCTGCTGCCAGACAGACATTCGCCGGGCTCGAATATACTGCTACTGGCAGCAGATTCGGCGAATGTCTGTCAGCTGGCAGCATATTCGTGAACAACTTACGCGGCCTTTTTGGCGCGAGCAGCAGATTCAGATATTCGCCGGGCTCGAATATACTGCTACCAGCAGCAGATTCGGCGAATGTCTGTCAGCTGGCAGCATATTCGTGAACAACTTCCGCGGCATTTTTCGCGGATCATCTGAACGCCAACAGCAGATTCGCAACGTGATGTGTTCGAGTTGTTCGGTGAAAGATGGGTACCTTCTAGGTAAGTAGGAGGAGGTTAGAGGTGCTACTCACTGACTGCTTCAAGTCAGTAATACGTTGATCAATACCTACTTACCTAGAAGGTACCCATCTCTCACCGAACAACTCAACTCAAACACATCACGTTGCGAATCTGCTGCTGGCGTTCAGATGATGCGCGAAAAATGCCGCGGAAGTTGTTCACGAATATGCTCCCAGCTGACAGACATTCGCCGAATCTGCTGCTGGTAGCAGTATATTCGAGCCCGGCGAATATCTGAATTTGCTGCTCGCGTCTAAGATGCGCCAAGAAGGCCGCGGAAGTTGTTCACGAATATGCTGCCAGCTGACAGACATTCGCCGAATCTGCTGCCAGTAGCAGTATATTCGAGCCCGGCGAATGTCTGTCTGGCAGCAGCAGATTCGCGAATATGAATCTGCTGCTAGCTTGACGGACGTGTGAAGTTGTACCAAGGCAGTTGTACGGCCTTGGCTTTGGCAGTGAAGTAGCTCAAGCTTTGTTTATCTGTGCTCACTGCCCAAGGCTGTATAAATATGTGACAAGGCCGTATAAGAGTGGCTCTGTGTGTGACTGGCTTAGATGTTAGTTATAGATATCTTGGCTTGGATAGTGAGAAAACCGAGGATACTCTGTAATTTAAAACAGGTCGATTATTTTACTTTTATCATTCAAGATATGATTGTCACTCCCAATGTTTTTAGTATGTTTGTCATACTTAAATGTCCAGGAAAACTTGCCTTTTCCCCATTATCCTGTGAAGTATATTTAGTATTTACTAGTCCATGTCAACATTGATCAAATAAGTAAGTAGGTTGTAGTACCTCTAACCTCAACATTGTTTGTAGAAACTATTACAATTACAACCCAAACATTGCATTGTGTGATGTTGAGTGATGAATGCATACTTATTACATACTTTTAAGCTGCTCGTTTGGACTTGCATGATCTATATATCTATCATGCGTCTTATTTTTGTTTTTTATTTTTGCAAACCACCAAAGATGAAAGAAGTCTACTCACCTTGACCTGTTTGACTTTCCTGTTAGTGTGTTGTTGATTATTTATCTCAAGTTCTGACTTGTGTGGGATTTCTTTACTCCATGGTCCATATATATCCATTATCCATTGGTGTTTCAATGTGGTGTGTGTTAAAATGGTGCAAAATGCACATTGCAAACTATAAATATTCCTGCTAAAAGATTTTAAGTGTAGAATGAAGTATACATGCAGATTCCTAGCTTGAGCTGCCGCGTGCCGGGCCTGGCGGGTGCTGCCACATGTGGCCGGCCTTGATGCCGGTCCCAACTCATGTATGAGCGGTGGCGGTGCGGGGGCCGGTTCCTGTTTTTGGGGGAATTTTTGCATCTCTAATTGTCACAGTGCTTTCAAAAGAAGAAGAAAAACACCAAATATGTCACGCCAGATATAGAGAAGGATCATAGCGTTCGGCACCATATATAAGCGCATATATTTAAATTTCCCAAATTTTAATTATCGAAATAGAAAAAGTTGTTATTTCACTTTTAAATTGAGACACGACCAATTTGATATCATACATGTGTCATAAGATAATGCAGAAAAATAAATCAAAAGTTCAATATTTCCCTTGAAATAATGCTGTATTCACGGACTGGAAGTGCACAGCCTAAAGAGCTAGTCAGGACCCTGTCGTGTTCAATCTGTAGTGTTCACACTGTCGTGTTCACTCTGTCGTGTTCACTCTGTAGTGTTCACACTGTCGTGTTCACGCTGTCGTGTTCACGCTGTCGTGTTCACTCTGTTGTGTTCACGCTGTCGTGTTCACTCTGTCGTGTTCACTCTGTCGTGTTCACTCTGTCGTGTTCACTCTGTCGTGTTCACTCTGTCGTGTTCACTCTGTCGTGTTCACTCTGTCGTGTTCACTCGGTCATGTTCACTCTGTCGTGTTCACTCTGTCGTGTTCACTCGGTCATGTTCACCGGTGCAATTGTCGCTCATCGCTGCATAGCGGCTGGCGAATGTGCTCATCTCTTTTGTTCACGTTGGCAAAAGATGCCACTGCTAAAGAAAGTTCATGTGCATCATTTGCAATGCGATACTCACAAAAATGATCGGTATAGTTACACCAAACGGAACACAAATAAATGTGGCAGGCATTCATGGTTGAACGGCTTTCTAGTTTCGTGTTCGGTGCCGGTCATGTTTTCATTTAGTAGAATTTAGTTATTATTCGAAATAGTGAACTATAGCGTTCCTTTGCGTATAAATGTAGAGACTGATGACTGTGACGTCATTTAAAAGACAAATATCGTTATATGGAATTACTTGTTGTATTTAACGGTACAAACCAATCAGGTATGGAGGCCGCATGCGCTGCAACACACGACTACCTGTTTACTATGCTAACACCAGGATAGGCCCGGTACGTTCGCTCCCGTTCTCTCCCTTCTCCAAGTCTCACCAGGACTACAGCACACACAAACAAAGACACCAAACACGCATACTACAATTACGGCCAGATATATCGCAATGGAACATCCATTAGACCGACACACCGTCCGGCAATCACCATCGATAACGCAAATGGTTCTCCTGCCTCAGGTAGAATATCCCCATTCACCATTCACCATTCACTATTCACCACATAAAACCGACCACTCCAGTCTCCGTGTCTGGCACGCGGGGCTATGTCAGCCGACAGACCTCGTGGCCATGCCAGCGGGCAGACCTCGGACCATCACTTGGGCCACTGCACCGGCGGCGGCGACTCGGTGACTCCTGCGGCGACTCATCTGCCCACTCAGGGCTCATCAGGCGCTGGTAAGGAGATATCGCCGCCCGATGTCCGCTGTGGTGGACCGCTCCGGGCGGGGCAATCACCGATCCACACCTCGTCACCGGCGGCGGCGACTCGGTGACTCCTGCGGCGACTCATCTGCCCACTCAGGGCTCATCAGGCGCTGGTAAGGAGATATCGCCGCCCGATGTCCGCTGTGGTGGACCGCTCCGGGCGGGACAATCACCGAACCACACCTCGTCACCGGTGGCGGTGGCGGTGGCGGTGGCGGTGGCGGTGGTGGCGGCGGCGGCGGCGGCGGCGGCGGCGGCGGCGGCGGCGGCGGCGGTGGCGGCGGTGGTGGTGGTGGTGGTGGTGGTGGTGGCGGTGGTGGTGGTGGTGGTGGTGGTGGTGGTGGTGGTGGTGGTGGTGGTGGTGGTGGTGGTGGTGGTGGTGGTGGTGGTGGTGGTGGTGGTGGTGGTGGTGGTGGTGGTGGTGGTGGTGGTGGTGGTGGTGGTGGTGGTGGTGGTGGCGGAAGGTGGGTGAGGCGGCTCTCCGGTGCTGGTTTGCGGGCACGCCGCTCCGTCCAGAGAGCAGGGCCAACCGGTACAAACACCGAGCTGTCCAACCACAAACACAGAGCTATCCACCCACAAACACCGAGCTGTCCACCCACAAACACCGAGCTGTCCACCCACAAACACCAAGCAGCGGCCCCGGTACCACTCGACACAATTATCGAGGCAGCAGAGAACACGCAGTAAATTTAAGGGAGACTATGTTTGCTCCTTCAGCCAGAGGTGAAAACAAATATCAAGCTGTCACCAAGGCAAGCGAAAGCTGTCCCATATGTGACAACACAATTTAACCTCCAATTTTGCCGATTGCTGAGCTGAATGGAACATAAATCATTTGATACTGAGCACCAATGCATACCAAGGAGTAATGACAAAACATACACTAAAATGCTTTTTCATTTAGTCTTCTGTGATACTTTTAAAAGCGGACACCCGTCAAAATGATATTTTCTGTTTCTTTTTAACTTTAAATATGTACCTATGCGCCAATCCAAAACCAACAATTTGAAATCATAGTTGACATGCCCTGTAAAGCATGCCCTGTAAAGTAAAGTAACTCACAGCTCTGATTTTCCAGATGCCAGGGACATTATTGAACAGCATGTATAACTACTGCTTGTGATCTTGTAATGCATCCTAAAACTTGCATGCCCAACATTTTGTAAGATCTAGTTTGGTTCATTGAACCAAAAAACCTGTTGCTACATTGACAATTAATTTCACTGATTCCATTCATATGATGCTCAATGGAATGATGGCTCATTGCTACCCACATAGCCCAAAAATGCATTAATTGCTTGACTTATTTACAACATTTCTGCATTTAACATTAACAATTGGATAAGAAAATGACGTGTATGGATTTAACTTAACAACTTAGCACAATAACATTAATATACCTGCGTGTTGGATGCTTGATACTTCATCTTGGTTAAGCGCGTTCCACCTTTCCCCTTACCAGGGTCCTAGGATTGCTTTAGAGCTGGGGTGCGGAGTGGAAAATTCTGGCTACAAATCAGCATAAGAGTGGAAAATTCAACTACAAAACATTTGCAGGTACTAGGCTTTATCAATACCCATTTACCCGTTCACCAGAATTAGTTATTACCTATGCCAATTATTCTTACCACAGGCTGGTATCATTGCATTCATAAATCAGTATCAAGGTTCCAATTATCCAATACATTTCAAGATAAGGAGTGGAAAATTCACAGTAAAACTTGGGGAAAAGAGTGGAAAAATAGTATCCATAGGGTGACGTTTTCCACCAAATATCCCAATGCTAGGACACTGCTACTTACCCCCCCCCCCCCCCCCAACACCGAACGACGCGTTCTTGACACGCATTACGCCACCAGCGAAGCTCCGCTTCATGGTTACAACCCCGGTGCCCACAGACCACCCTTTGCCTCGATGGAGCATTGGCAGTTACTTTCCCCATGGTTAGAAGGGAATCACAACCTCAGTCAATGAAAAAACACCCTCCAATTAACACTCACCACGCTAGTCGCCAACGAGCACTCTCTCGCACACATTGAAATGACTACAACTAAAAGTTGATTTTTTGCAACTCTTTGCCGCTAGGTGCCGCTATGTAATACTTCCCAAATGTTGTCTTTTGGTTTTGTTTTGTGCCTCACAAAACAAAATTATTTATCTCTTGTTTTAAGCTTAAATTGCTAAAAAATAAAACTTAAAAAAACTTAAAACTATACATCATGGGGAAACAGGTAGCGACATCTAACGGAGGATGTTGCACCAAATTACATGATAAGGTGAACTTTCAACAGGTAAGTTGTAAAACACCGCGTCACAAACGTCACACTGTAGACAGCTGATAGCAGTCCCACCGGTGTGCTTCCGACGCCCATGGGATTTTAACATAGGCAGGCAGTCACAACGCCGAGATATTTCTCATTTCTGTAGCGGCTGTCGCAAAGAGACACTGCTAGTAAATCAAAATAGCGAACTTAGCATGTTTATCGATGAGGCTTTGACAGGCGACAGCTCAAGCTAGCTCAAGGCGACAGCTCAAGACAGCTCTATGAAAAAAAACTGGGAAGCTGTCTCATAGTCCATTCAGCTGACAGCAACGTGCGTTGGCGTGTCGCTAACTTTTTTCACCTCTGCCTTCAGCAGGGCATTCGCTCACGATGTGCCGTAATTTGCCTAGTTTAATTAACTTGCAAGTGGAATGGTTTTAAGTAATTGGTTCATTTATTAGCCAGCTTTGCTTGCTGCCATAATTCCAAAGAAGGCCACCAACTGCCGAAGTGCTTTGTTTTGTGAAATGTCTCGAAGTTTATCGGATTTGCTCCTTGTGGCCTGAACGACGTAAAACATATAAAACAAGTTTAGCCATGAGCTCCACTGGCGGATCCAGGGGGGGGGGGGGGTGGCAGGGGAAAAACCCATTCCAAGATCGACAGGGGCGGCAATAGAAATTAGCCCCCCACACAAAAAAAAATGCATCGCTGAAACTGGCGATGAAAATGGCCTGCCTGCCTGCAAAAAAAAACTTCTTGCGAAAGAAAGAAATATTTGTTTGCCTCTTTCGTGTTTTCCCTATTTGGTAGCATTTTGGTAGCAGTAGGGATAGGGAAAGTGGCGCGTCTGACGCTATTATGGAGTGGCTCACAACCAACGTAAGTTATAATTTTACACGCAGCGTCGCAGCCTTTGATCTCCTGCTGCCTGCTGGGTGGCAGAGGAGCGCGTGAGTGAATTGCCTTACATAGGTACCTATGTTGTGTGAAATACGTCTACTAGTATTAAGTAGGCTAATTAGGTTCAGTTAAAAAAATTCAAATGTTCTTCTTTTTGTAGCTGGGGCATTCCACGACAAATCGACAAAAACAAAGTGCAAAATGACACAGTCATGTCACTGATTTTGACCAAAATTGGTACATAGGCAGGCGCGCACACAAGGGGGGCACACGGGCCCGTGCCCCCTCCTCTTACGAAATGCGGGGCCCCTCTGAGGCGACCCGTGGGGCTCCTCTGAGGCGGCCCCGTGAGGGCTGGGGCCAGTGGCATCGGAAGTATTTTCGAATGGGGGCCAAACAAAACAGGGGCCCCTCGGTCAAAGCCCCCCCCCCCCCCCCCCGCTCCCCAACAAACAAACAAACAAACAAACAAACAAAATGGCGCGAAATAGAATCTCCTCGGATTTAGGCCACTATATTTTGCAGGGCCTCTAAATGGTCGAGCAAAAAAAATCGTCAGACAGGTCCATGTTTGAAGTCTCAGGCCTTCTGATGGCCCCTCAGGCCTACCGAGGGCCCCTTCGGCCTGAGGGGCCTACAGTCGGTCTGAGGGGCCCTTGGTCGAACTGATATGGCCCTAAGTCGGTATGAGGGGACCCTTGGTTAGCTTGAAGGGGCCCTCGGTTGGCTTGAGGGACCATCGTTCCGCCTGATAGGCCCTCGATCGACCTTAGATGTCCCTCCTCCGGCCTGAGTGGGCCCTCGGTCAGTGGGAGGGGCCCACAGTCAGCCTGAGGAGCCCTCAGTCGGCATGAGATGGCCCTCGGCCGGCTTGAGGGGCCCTCGGTTGGCCTGAGGCCTGAGGGGAGCCATCGGTCGGCTTGATGCCTGAAGGGCCCTCAGTCGGCTTGATAATCCCTCGGTTAGCCAGGAGGGCAAATGGCCTCAGTCGGTCTAAGGAGGCCCTCAGTCTTTCTTGGAGGCCCTCAGTCAGCCTGAAAGGGTTTTCGGTTGGCCTGCGGGACCCTCGGGGTTCCTGAGATGGCCCTCGGCCGGCCTGAGGGACCCTCGTTCGATCTGAGAGGCTTTCGCTTGGTCTGAGGGTCCCTCGCTCGGCCTGCAATGGTCTTCGGTCGGCTTCAGGGGGCATTTGGTTGGCTTGGGGCTCTTGTTCGGCCTGAGGGGTTCTCGGTCAGCTTAAGGAGCCCTTGTTTGGCCCGAGGGGCCTACGTCGGCTTGACGGAGCCCTCGATCGTCTTGGCAGGACCCGCAGTCGGCCTGAGGGTCCTCGGTCAGCTTTAGGAGGCTCTCGGTCGGCTTGAGGGGCCTTGGTGGGCCTGAAGAACTGTCGGTCTGAGGACCCGAGCGTCTGTCGACCTGAGGGTCTGAGGGTCCGAGCGTCTGTCGACCTGAGGGTCTCTGGTCGGTCTGAAACGTATTTGTATGACATGATCGTGCCCAATGCCTGGCTGAGATAGCCCTATGCCAGTCTGAGTGGGCCCTCTCAATCAGAATGGGCTCTATGTCGGCCTGGCAGGGCCTTCATTCGGTAAGACAGGACCCTCAGCGTCATTGAGATGACCATCGGTCCGGTCGACTTGACAGGGCTCGCCGCCGGTCTGAGGGGCCTTGCTGGGTCCTCCGAGGTCGGTATACGGCCTTCTAGGGCCTGGCGGGGCCCTCTTAGACCAATATAAATCTTTTTGGAGAGATAAGAACCCTTTAAGGTTGGCCTTGGGCTCTCAGACTGGCTGAGGATCTTGCCAGACTGGCATATATATGACCTGATATGGGCCCTCCCATAGTTAAGAATATATATAGCCAGGTGATGAAAAAGGCCCTGATGCTCCGGAACACTGGCGGCGGATTTACTTCTACGGTTGGGCAAAATGGCCCTCCCCAAACGAAAAATCAAATCGGTTGCCAAATGTATGTTTTTGCTCACCCCAAAATCACGACTTGAAATCTCTTTGATTTCTCCCACTCAACAACTTCTCGTTGATACCCCCCCCCCCCCACCCCTCAACAACTTTCCCTGATCCCCCCCCCCCCCCCCCCCCTGCTCAGCAACACTAGATTCGCCACTATCCCGGGGGCCCCTCGTCTCTGGTGGGCTCCCTTCAGACTGATCCCCCCGCTCAACAACACTAGATTCGCCACTATCCCGGAGGCCCCTTGTCTCTGGTGGGCTCCCTTCAGACTTACCCCCCCCCCCCCCCCGCTCAACAACACTAGATTCGCCACTATCCCGCGGGAACCTTGTCTCTGGTGAGCTCCATTCAGACTGATCCCCCCTCAACAACACTAGATTCGCCACTATCCCGCGGGCCCCTTGTATCTGGTGGGCTCCCTTCAGACTGATCCCCCCGCTCAACAACACTAGATTCACCACTATCCCGCGGGCCCCTTGTCTCTGGTGGGCTCCCTTCAGACTGACCCCCCCCCCCCGCTCAACAACACTAGATTCGCCACTATCCCGCGGGAACCTTGTCTCTGGTGGGCTCCCTTCAGACTGACCTTCCCCCCCGCTCAACAACACTAGATTCGCCACTATCCCGCGGGCCCCTTGTCTCTGGTGGGCTCCCTTCAGACTGATCCCCCCCCCGCTCAACAACATTAGATTCGCCACTATCCCGGGGCCCCTTGTCTCTGGTGGGCTCCCTTCAGACTGGACCCCCCCCCCCCCCCGAAAGCGATGTCCAGCGCTGCGTTCGGTATTTGGATAATTTTTCCTTTGGATATTCTCCGCTGGATAATTATTGACGATAATTTTCCTTTCGCGCGTTCGGCATTTACTCCATGTCGGGAAGAATTGTCTATTCCATTGGAAACTTATAGCAACTTGCAAAGATATTACCCATCGGCTTTTTGCGTGCGCTGTAAAACACATATTTAACTCAACTCAGGCGTGATATTGGTATTAGTCGATCATAAAAGCAACAGGAATTACTTTGAGAACACAACATGTGCAAACACTGAAGTTAAATGACAGCAAATAGACGCCGGTGAACGCAGCAGCTGACTACGAGACGAAGTCAGCTGTCGAAGTCAGTCAGCTGACTACGACGAAGGGATAATATCCAAGCGGCTCTGTTCCGGACATTTTACACGATTCTCGCCCGCGACAGAAAATTATCGGGGAGGATTTTCCATTTTCCAGATACCGAACGTGAACTTTGTCAGGTAAAAATTGATGCAGCAATATCACCATGTGTCCTAAAAAAAGTGTTGCCTCGATAACTATAGGAGCTAGCGAAGCGCCGACAAATGAATTCAGAAGAAAAAAATATACACAGATATTTGATATCCTGTATGCAAGGTTCAGTCAGATTTTACCTCGGATCAATAATTATT
>JAXIVJ010015120.1:0-15000 GCA_036785665.1 Chirona hameri
ATATATATATATATATATATATATATATATATATATATATATATATATATATATATATATATATATATATATATATATATATATATATATATATATATATATATATATATATATATATATATATATATATATATATATATATATATATATATATATATATATATATATATATATATATATATATATATATATATATATATATATATATATATATATATATATATATATATATATATATATATATATATATATATATATATATATATATATATATATATATATATATATATATATATATATATATATATATATATATATATATATATATATATATATATATATATATATATATATATATATATATATATATATATATATATATATATATATATATATATATATATATATATATATATATATATATATATATATATATATATATATATATATATATATATATATATATATATATATATATATATATATATATATATATATATATATATATATATATATATATATATATATATATATATATATATATATATATATATATATATATATATATATATATATATATATATATATATATATATATATATATATATATATATAATATATATATATATATATATATATATATATATATATATATATATATATATATATATATATATATATATATATATATATATATATATATATATATATATATATATATATATATATATATATATATATATATATATATATATATATATATATATATATATATATATATATATATATATATATATATATATATATATATATATATATATATATATATATATATATATATATATATATATATATATATATATATATATATATATATATATATATATATATATATATATATATATATATATATATATATATATATATATATATATATATATATATATATATATATATATATATATATATATATATATATATATATATATATATATATATATATATATATATATATATATATATATATATATTTAATAATTTTAGTCCGAATGTTTTTGGAATGGATGGATTTCCGAGGTCAGGCCCCGCGTTAAGCATAGCTTGTTGCGCAGGTCCTGACCCCACCACCCGATCAAGCAATTCCTGGCATCCGGCAGAATTTAGAAGCGAAAGTTTTACGTGCCTGACATACCTGGGCACGGTCCGCCCCGCCCTCTGACGTCACCTGACCTTGGGTGCGACCGCTGCCACCGGCCACAGGCCATCCCAGTCAGGGGCAAATAGCAAGCGCCGAAGCGACTCGATCCCGGGCTGCCACTACCGGGTGAGGCCAGAAACCTGGCGCTCTCCCAACTGAGCTACATGGGCGGACAATACATTTCCCTGACAAATATATTCCCTTGCAGATTATCTTCAAGAAATCCCTCGCTACAGGGCATGTACCAAGAATTTGAAAATGGCTAATGTCACAGCCGTGCATAAAAAGGATCAAGAGATGAGGCCTCAAACTATCGTCCCATCAGTCTGACATGCATATGTAACGAGGTTATGGAACACATAATAAACAAACAGTTGATGCAACATCTACTAGAACATGACATTATAAGCCCATTTCAGCATGGTTTCATCTCTGCAAGACCATGCCTGACAAATCTCCTAATCACTTTAGAAGATTGCAGCCTCAACATGGATGAAAAGGTCCCAACTGCCATTATATACCTGGACTTTGCCAAAGCGTTTGCACCGTTCCGCACGCTAGACTTGGTCACAAGTTAAACGGTCGGGAATAGGCGGGCACCTGCTAGCATAGTTGGAAGATTTCCTACACGGAAGGAAGCAAAGGGTTATTGTCAATGGAGCTCAACCTGAGTGGGAATATGTCCCAAGTGGTGTGCCTCAGGGATCCGTGATCGGCCCTACTCTGTTCCTTGTATTCATAAACGATCTGCCTGCCAGAATATCTAGTAAAGTGCAAATCTTCGCAGACGACAGCAAATCTACCGGCATATCAGATCAGATGAAGACACTACAAGATGATATCCAAGAGGTTGAACAGTGGTCCTTAAACTGGGAGCTGCAATATAATACGTCAAAGTATCAAACTCTGCGGATAGGAACAACAAGAATGCAACACAACATACCGATATATAAGCTTAGTGAAGCATGTCTAAAGAATACTGATGAACAAAGAGATCTGGGCGTTTTAGTACTCTTTCTTAGAATTTGAAAAACACATCGGAAAATGCATGCAAAGAGCCTATGTAAGTTGGGGAATCATCAGACGAACCTTTGCCAAAATTAGTCCAGATTGCTTAACCTGTTGTATAAGACTTATGTCCGTCCTCATTTGGAATTTTGTCCCCAAGTATGGTCACCCTACAAACAAGGAAGAATAAAGAAGATTGAAAGAGTTCAGAGAGTAGTAACACGAGAAACAGTGGGTATTACTGGACTAGACTATGAAGAGAGACTGTTACAGCTGAAGCTCACATCACTTGAAGAAAGAAGAGAGCGAGGGGATATGATCGAGGGCCACAAAATTATCCACCAGCTGCACGCAGTAGATTTAACTCACCTGTTCCGAATAAGGAACGACATAACTGACCGGGACTATCTCAAGCTGTACAAACCGCGTCATCGAACAATGAAGAGGGGGAAATTCTTCTCACGGAAAATTATCGACAAATGGAATTCGGTAAGCAAAGAAGTCAAAAGTTCAAGAACATCAAACCAATTTAAAGCAAGATACGACAATCATAAGAAGTAACTGAAACCAGAAACAAGTGAAACAAAATAGTGAAATAGTGAAATATGATGAAAAATGTGTATCATGATATGGGCTGCAACATAGACTGTGAAGTCTCCTCACTGTGCCCATCGACATCCTTATTTCTTATTCCTATAAAACCCATAACTAGCCTGCAAAATAAGTCTGCACCCATGACTAAAAATGTGTCAGTCTCAGTTCCAATCCTGACTACTTGGGATTTACTCTCATTCACTGAATACAAGTTATCGCCGTGCCAATATCCACTAAGTCTGGGTTTGAGCTGAGCTGCCAAAGCCGATACAATACCAGACGGGCTTTTTGCCGGTTACATGGTCAATGAGTTTGTCGTTTAATCTCATCCTCATGTTACGCTGCTTTGACCAATCTATGTCAAGCTTTTGTGGCTAAGCGTTGATAGTTCTAGGCAAAACAAGCATATATGCAGGAGAAATGCACTATTTCAAAATGATGCCATAAGGGCGTTAATGCATTCCAGTGTTACCCAAATACCCGCACAACAGCGTGCCTCCGAAGCTTCGAAGCCCCGCGGTCACTTTCATTGTGTCTTTGAGTGGCCGCCGAGGAGCTCTTAGGACCGGCCGCTGAAAGGACTCCGGTTCACAGGGTCTCACGGCGAGGCGAAACCTCTCATCAGCGTCTCCAAACGAGCGCCGTCGAGTGGCGGCCGCCGGTTCCGAGCGCACCGCTCTGTGGAGCCCCGTGTCTTTGCCGCGGCGGCCGGGCGGGGCGGGGCAGGGCGGGGGGGACGGGGTCGGGGTCGGGGGATGGATGATGGTGCTATAATAGCGCCTCAGGCCGCCGCCGGATCCGCCGCAGCAAACGAATGTAAGCGGAGGACATTCGTTTCCATACGGAAGCCGGTTGTCCGGGTTAACAGGTGGTGGTAATGCCGTCATTGGAGGACGGCTAGAGACAAACGCACGTGGGGACGCGGCAATCGCCATTGACTATGATCGATACAATAGGGATAGTCAGAAGGTCAGAAATGTTACAAGACCAAATATTTCCTTTCAGCAGATTGGTCAGTCTTCAGACAAATAGTATCAAAGTCAAATTTCCAAGATCTCCATTACAAAATCCATCAATTATTCACATATTTTGCCTATTTTTGACCGACACCCTGATTCTTAAACGTGACGGAGAGCTCACATGAAAAATACCTTTTCTGGGTGTTATTTATACCGTGCGGTCTTCTCAGACAGATGTTTCTAAGCAGGTTACATAGCCATCTACGAGCCAATATCCGTTTCAAGCCCAGTCTGGCGTCAATGCTTTATTTGAGATCGCCTAATTGCATGCCGTTGGTTGCGCGAGGTGGATCCAATATGAGGTGGTCGTCCGTTTTCGCCGGAATGTTTATAAGCTCATGATGGTACTTGTAAGAGAGCCTCGGCGGCTAAGACCGCATCAATACTGCTAAACGGCGCCAATAACCGCTATATGGGCCCGACAAGCACTGCTTGAAAGAGGCTCCAGACGGCCATGTGCGGTCAATGCATTTCTAACCAGCTTTCAAGTGTTTGCAATTCCATGCATTGCCATGAGGAAGAGAATCGATCTGGATGGCAAATGAATCCAATAATTTGCATGGCAGAGTTTGCAAAGCAGACTGGGCAGATTACGTAATGATGTTTTGTTTTGCATGTCACAAAGAAGAAAGTTCCATCATTACTAATGGTTACATTTTGTATGTGAAATCGCATGTGTTTTACCAACAACAGAGCAGCAGTAAACGGAACAGCTGAAAGCAAACACTGAACACGCGTTTAACCACAATTTGGAAGAAATGTCGGATCAAATGTTTTTTGTTTGTTTGTTTACATACGAGCACACATGGAATCGCGTGATGTTTCGATGGCTGTTTTTTCTCCATTTGAATGTATAGTGTATTTTATTTTTATAATTTTAGTCCATACCTTTTGAATGGATGGATTTCCGAGGTCAGGCCCCGCGCTAAGCATAGCTTGTTGCGTAGGCCCCGACCCCACCACCCGATCAAGCAATTCCTGGCGTCCGGCAGAATTAAGAAGCGAAAGTTGTACGTGCCCGACATACCTGGACATGGTCAGCCCCTCCCTCTGAAGTCACCTGACCTTGGGTGCGACCGCTGCCACCGGCCGCAGGCCATCCCAGTCAGGGGCAAATAGCGAGCGCCGAAGCGACTCGAACCCGGGCTGCCACTACCAGGTGAGGTCAGAAGACCAGCGCTCTCCCGACTGAGCTACAGGGGCGGACAAAATCTAAAATCTAAAAAGTGTTGAATCTAATTAAAATTGGCATAACTATTGTAGATATTCAGCTGAATATCAATATTAATGATGTTGAAATGTGTGTTCCTGTAATACTCTGTTTGCCGTATATGTTCTTCAGGAAAAAAGGGAGGAAGCGAAAAAGCTGAACCAATGTCTTAAACAGAAAAACGTATTAAAGTACCGCTCTCTGTTTTTGTTGTTGTTGTTGGAAGAGACATACGTACGCAGATCGATCCATACGATATATTCGTTGTTTTCTCAGGTCTGACGGTGTCCCAAATTCATCAGGAGAATCAAAAACTCACCACCGACCTGTACCGGCAACTGAAAAAGTACTCCGGACTCCGGGCACTTATCAAAGGCCTGTCGGTGAGTGATATATGGGATATGAAGATGCATGGATAGGTATATGATATATAATATGTATATTGTACATTATGTTGTAATGAAGAGAGATTGTGTAATGTGTATCCCATGGATAGGTATATGATATATAATATGTATATTGTACATTATGTTGTAATGAACAGTGATTGTGTAATGTGTATCCCATGACACAAGCACAAGCTATTGAGGCCCAATAACCAAGTAACCACATCTCAAACCTCAGATGAGCCGGACCTCATAACTCAGACCTCATACCACATAACACAAACCTCAGACCACAGACCACAGAACTCAGACCTCAGACCACATAACTCAAACCACAGAACTCAGACCTCAGACCACAGAACTCAGACCACAGAACTCAGACCACAGAACTCAGACCACAGAACTCAGACCACAGAACTCAGACCATTGAACTCAGACCTCAGACCTCAGACCTCAGCTATCAGTCCTCAGACCTCAACTATCAGTCCTCAGACCTCAGCTATCAGTCCTCAGACCTCACCTCAGACTTCAGACCCAAGCAAAAGTTCCACCCGTCCATCCATCCATTTAATCCATTTACTCAATCCATGTCAAAATTAACCCACGAGTTACTGGGGGGGGGGGGGGCTATTTTTTGCCCCCCCTCCCGTTATTTTGCAATAACTCCTAAACGAACACTGGTATCGTCACCAAACTTGCAGTACCTTCTCTCATATCAATTATACACATGTTGGAAAACGAGAAATTATGAAGCTATTATAGGTCAACCGGGAATGACGTCAGAGTGACGTCATGTTCTTCGGTTTTTGTTGCAAAATAATGGTTTGCGGAAAACGCTGTGAAAGATACGATATTTGAGATAAACTAAATTGTTTTAAATAAAATTACTGAAAATAGACCGGGCTATCAAACTGCTGTCTCGGATTTTTTAGTTTTTTTAAATTCAAAATTTTGATAAATCCAATTTTTTTGTAAAAACAAAATTTCAAGAAAAAATCAGAATTATCAAAAAACCGGTATATATGTCATCGAGACGTATGCGGTGAATATGTGTACCAAATTTAAAGTCGATATCTTTAAACATGACCGAGTTATGACCTTTAAATGACAAAAATCGATCACTTCTCACAGCATTACTATGCAAAAACGCATTTCCATTTTTGCTTTTTTCTTCTATTTATATGGAACAAACAATGTTCTAAGGTCATTTTTCGCGTTCTAGACGAAAAACAAACTCATAAACATGTGTTACAACGCCTAATGACCGTAATATGCAGTTTGACCTCGTGACCTCGGATGACCTTGTCCTGACCCAAGGTCATAAACAGCTTAGAAAGGTGCTTAGAAGTGTCAGACATACGAATCATACCGATTTATCGACAGCTTATGCGTTTAATATCGCAATTTTGCGCGACAATTCCATCCATCGAGACCTTTTGACACGGTCAAACATTTTGTACTTGACCTGACCTGTGACATCATCGGTGACCCCGAGATCAACAATATTATGTTTCCTTCGATAAATTTCACAGGAATATCGAATGCCGTTTGAATTTTTACTTTCGGTCCAGTAGTTCCGGAGATCAGAGGGGGGGGGGGAAATAGCCCCCCTCCCCTCCCCCCCCCCCCCCAGTAAGTCGCGTTATGAAATATACCCCAGTAACTCGCGGGTTAAATACCCTGCCCAACCCCACTATGTACACAGCCAGCGGTCAGTTTTTGACTGAACGTACTTCGCAGCGCCCCAGAGCATGTATCAGTTGGCAATCCTCTTTGATGGGCTGTTCTCTGATCGGATCAGCCGTCTCTGAGAGCTGGCTCAGCTGCTGCGGGCGCAACGTATAGCTGGGATTTGCCGCGCAGACACGGGACAAAACATACATCCGTAGTCGATGCTATGATCAAGCGTGTGGGCGGATTGGACGAGGTCGGAGCTAGCCAGGAGTATCGTCGGTGACATTTCTCAGCTGTCGGCTGGTTGATGAGTTGGTTCGTGTTTTGAGCCTGAGATATGGCCCTGTCACGGTGTTCAGACATTGCTGATGGTTCAAGACTTCGTGTTTCTACCGTGCATAATGCTTATAGTTAATCTTCGAATGAAGCAGTCTCCGCTATATGCCTTTGACTGCCATCACTGATCTCATGCCTGACACCTGAATTTGTGGAGAACAATTACTATTTGACGGCATTTTCATGCTTGCTTCTCTATAACATTGCTTTGTTCAGGGCAACAAAATGCCATCAATTCCCTGCACGTTCAATGCTTACCGCTCGATGCTAACACAGCTTTTAACACTGCACTACCTGCCGAAACACCCATGATACTGCCACACTGTTTCTAGCGATGTTTGTAATGCCTTAAATAAAAACAATATCAACGAATATTTGAACTTCGCTGTCCATTTACACTGACCAACAGCAAGTACCACATTCATATTACATAAATAGCCAGTAGTTTTCATCGTCAAGGGTATGGTTACCCCCTTTTGATGACCAGAATGACTCGTTACCCCCTCCAACATTGTTGTTGTTGTTGTTGTTGGCTTAGGGCGCGTAGCCGTGAGGCACAGGCGTCCAACTTCTAAGTAGTCTTGTGCCTCTTCTTGCTTGCACTTGCAGGTGTATTCGCTTCGTAGGTACTAAGCGGTACCAAGCATACATTTTTGGGCAAGGAACAGGAGATGCCTTGGAGGGGAATTTGCTTGGGGGAGGAATTTGCCTTGGAAGGATAGATCCCTGGATGAATTTCACCAGAATATGTTAGTGTTTCAGCGTTATTTGAGGCACATGGCCTCGTACTACAAGAGTTTAAGCAGCCTGAACTGCCTTCAATTATTTAATTTAACACAAAAGGAGGATTTATCGAGCTACTCTGCTAATACAGAACAGAAAAAATAGGATAATTAGGACAACTTCACATTGGTACAGGTGCCCAGAGCACCGTTGTTTCACTGAACGTAACAGAACATATACACATACATATTTACAAAAAAAAACTTGTTCAATGAACAGCGATCCATACAAGGCTCTATGTATCACATATGAACAGAGACAGCATGTATTTGAGAGATTAACAAGTTCGCTGTATGCACTTCATGCACTGCTCACTTCAGTCGCAAACCACAAGAGGCACATTTCATCCAGAGCAGGTCATAAGGGAAAATGAATACGTTTCAATCTAAGTCTGGTTCAAAGCTTATCAAGTAGTTCACGCTGTCGTAGGAATCGGAACAAGGCATCAATGATTGCAACATCACTGTTACCAAGCAAGTTCTCCAAAGTTAGTGACACTCTCGCCATCCGACATACCGAGCTCAGTTACCCTCTCGCCACTCGAAACAGTCGACATTCAAGCAGAATATGCTTGACACCTTGTTGACATCTGCTTGTGTCACAGATCGGCGCAGGTATTCGGTCCATAAGGTACGAATGTGTTAATACGGTATGTCCCAGTCTCACTCTACACAAGACCACTTCCTCTTTGCGGTTGTCACGCGCACTCCATACTCACGTTCATACATTTGGTTTGATAAGTTTAAGGTGTGTGTGACGGTATTCTTGCCATAGCTTTGCAAAATAGTCACGGATACATTGTTTCACATGTGGTACAAAATCTAGGTATCCCACAGTCACCCTGGTCACATTTGGTTTATCGAGCGCTTTCCTTGCCCAATAATCTGCTCGTACATTTCTGGCAATCCCACTGTGGCCTGAAATCCACACCAGAATACATTTAACCCTATTTGTAACAGGCTCCTGGCTACCCCTTTTTGTAACAGGGGGGGGGGGGGGGGGGGCGGATTCCGCCCCCCCGGAGATCTCGAGATCTACCCGTCCGATTTTCAAAAATGAAACGGCGTTTGGTTCCCCTCAACACGATCTACATTTATAAATAACACACAAATCTACATTTTTGATAGGGGGGCAACAGGGGGGCAAAAACCACAAATTTTAGTAGTATTTTTGATCCAACATAGCTTTCATGTTTATCGACCGATTTTAACACAATTAATACGAATCGATAAAGATTGAACTGGAAATTGATATATGACAGTGGCGTTTGAAAATGCAAAAATCATAGGCGTGTGCAGGTCACTCAATATGGGGGTGAAGTAAATGCGTAATAAAACCATTTTATGTGTTTTTTAAGAAATGAAATGGTTTGTGATTGTGACATTAGACAAAACAGTTAAAAATCATATTTTTTTGCCATAGGCGGTACCAGGTTAATGAAACACTATTTTAAAAAAAAAAATGGGAAAAAATATTAACCGCAGACAAGTTGCTACCCAGCACTATAAATATGTTACTGATCGTAGATAGTTCCTTTTTGCATGTTGTACTTCATAATAGGCGTATCCAGGATCCAAACTGGGGCGGCTCAATACCTTTTGATAAGTATATTATCCGCTATTATGATACTAACTAGTCAACAGTGACTATTTCACTTACAACTTCAATTAACATTGCTTACCCCCCTTTTACCCTACCTGGACTCGCCTATTATCTTATAATCGTTCGTAAAGCAGCCTGTGGTGCGTGTTTCATCCGAAAACTACAGTATGTTATGTCATTGTACGCCCATGCCTCTTAGTTTCCTTGCAATAATATGACCCCTTTCTTCCATTCCTGAGCGCGCCTCTGCAAAAAAATGACTTTATTCCCTTTCCTGGCCTCATATGTGCATATATAATTATAAGCTAACCGTCTATTGCGCCGTTATCGCTGGCATATCGTCATCACTAAGCCAGTCACCCCCCTTTGCATGTGCCTGAACACGCCCCTGAAACTCTATATGTAATAAATTATGCAAATAATGGAAGCAGAAGCTATCTTTTACATCTTGATAACTATAAATGCCCCTTGCATTGCTCTATTTGCTTCCCGCCAAGCATTGAATACTTCCTGGAACCCCCCCCCCCTTTTCAAGCCCCTGAAACCGCCTCTGCCATGCAATTTTTATGATATTTCAATAACATCAACTAATTTTCATTTGTTGCAATCACCGTGAACCGATGTAACTCCTTCATACTTGAGGCAGTTACGAAGAAACCGTGAAGATCGCATTTCCGTATTATCGCCAAATATCGCCTCCGAACCCAACCAAAACTGTACCCTGGAACCGCCTCTGTTTAGGTTAAGAACTCAAAATTTTGACTCCAAATGCGGTATTCAATTCTATGAAAAGTCCCAAAATTTCAAGGGCCTGCTCCCAGCCGTTCTGGAGATATCTGCGAAAAACATGAGGGGGGGGGGGCGGAATCCGCCCCCTGTTACAAATAGGGTTAAGTCCATCTTGGGTGTTTATAAGATTTAACTCTAGGATCTCTGTGAGTACCGGGTGCCCCTGGTCCTGCGTATGAAGGGCTCTGACTGCTGACTGAGAGTCGGTGCAGATTAGGGCTCTGGTGATGTGGTTGCTACGAACATATTTGACTGCCTCCCGTATCGCCACCAGTTCTGCAGTCTAGATTGAGAGGCCATAAAATAGTTTGAATGAGAAAAAGGCGTTATTAATAGTAAAGGCACATCCAACCGACATGTTCTGCTTAGAACCGTCGGTAAAGAGAATTCGGCAGCCGGAGTAGTAGTCCGCAATCAAGTCCTGAAACTCTGTCCGTATGTCTGTCATGTTCATTTGTCTTTTGTCGAGGGTCAGAAGCATGCGGGTTTCTACACTATGGATTGTCCACGGTGCTATGGTCCCTTCAGTTTTCGTGACATCTGCTGGGGGATGGTAGTTTAATTCATTGAACATACTTTTCAGCCGGAATATCATTGGGAAGCCAGAGATCCTCTGAAGGTACCGATGAGACAGGTCACGGTACAGCTCCTCAGTTGCATCAAGATCCATCAGGTCATGACAAGGGTGTCTATCATCGCCAAGCACCTTGAGGAAGAATCTCATCAGGAGTTCCCTTCGTCTCACATATAGTGTCTGCACATTTGTCTCAACCTGTTACAGGCGAGGTTCGAATAGCACCAGTAGTAACCCTGAGGCCTGCATTTTGAATTGTTTCCAGAGACTCAATCAGTCTGTTCCCGAGTCCGTCAAGAATGAACGATGCATATTCTAGTATGGGTCGTATCAGGGCTTTGTACATCCGCAGTAAAATTGTGCGATCAGCACCATAACTCTTACCAGAGACACATTTTAATATGGAGATCCTTTTTTGTGCTTTTGCTTTTGTATATTCAACATGCGAGTTGAGGTTTAACTTTGAGACCAGAATGACTCCAAGATATTTAATTTCGTCAACCATTGGGACGGGTTCGTCACGCCCTCTCACATTGTGCAGATCACAGCTATCGGCTTCAAGCTATGCGGTACAGCATAACCTCAGGCGTTTACTACTAGTGCCATCTAGGGACAGGAATATAAGCAGACATTTCTGTCGCCGCAGCCGTGTCTTACGAATCAGTCACAATTTTTCACTTAGCTGCTTAATCGCCACTACCCCGCCCGAAGGCTCCATCACCCCAAGTGGGGTGATACCACCCTATTTGAGAACCACTGCTCTAAACGTCAGCCACCAACAGTCAGTGATCTGCCCAGCCGTGGCTGTACCCCGATGTCCTAATTTCAGGCAACAGTCCGTAAGCTGTCCATTAGCTGTCCATAACACCTTTTCTTCGCCTTTCAGGACGAGTACGCGGCTTCGAAACTGTACCCGGCCATTCCGCGATACATGCTGCTCTCCAACATGATCCGGGACGTACTCCACAGCCCAGAGTACATGGAGCTGTACCGCGTGGTACCGCCGACACCACCCTCCCCGCTGCCGGCCAGCTAGTGTATCACTGTACCTTGTATGGTAACACCGAAATAGGACAGCAAGTACCTCGTGTGGTGCCACGGAAACCCTACAGCTATGGTACCGCTGTACTTCGTGTGGTACCGCCGACCTCAGCCGAAATCCTACAGCTATGGTACCGCTGTACCTCGTGTGGTACCATGGAAATTGGACAGCTATGGTACCGCTGTACCTCTTGTAGTACCACGGAAATGCTACAGCTAGTGTACCGCTGTTCCTCGTGAGGTACCGCCGAAATAGGACAGCAAGTACCTCGTGTGGTACCACGGAAATCCTACAGCTATGGTATCGCTGTACCTCGCGTGGTACCATGGAAATCGGACAGCTAGTGTACCGCTGTACTTCGTGTGGTGCCGCCGACTTCAGCCGAAATCATACAGCTATGGTACCGCTGTACCTCGTGTGGTACCGCCGACTTCAGCCGAAATCCTACAGCTATGGTACCGCTGTACCTGTACCTGTGTAAGCTGTAAGCTATGAACCTGTGTACGCTATGGTACCGCTGTACCCCCTTGTGGCACTACCGAAATCGGTCAGTTGTGGTACTTACCACCTGCTGTGCCCACCAAATGGCTCACCAAGCCCAGAGCTTACCGTTTATAAAGTTGTCCGCAGAAACAGCACTGGTGCAGCCGTAGCAGCACACTAGTCGCTCTATTGTAACAGCGGGGCAACAGTGGCTATTTGGTGGAAATGAGCTGCTTTTATGAGAGGAAATGGTTATTGTATTAAGTTCAGACTATTTTTCTTTCAGCTGTTCAACCAGTTACGGGAAACCCTTTAACCCTCGCCAGTGCAGGGAGGGGGGGGGGGGGGGGGGGGGGGGGGGGGAATGCCACCCTCCCTCGTTTTTGTTTTCGGGAATAACTCGCGTATGTATCAACTGATTGCAATGCAAGTTTCAGTACCTTACTTTTAAACAATTTGACACAAACTCTGAAAATGTCCAACTTGTACTCCCCATGAACCGTGACCATGACTGAACCGTGACTGTGTCCGTGAACCGTGACTGTCTGTGAACCGTGACTGTGTCCGTGAACCGTGAATGTGTCCGTGAACCGTGACCGTGACTGAACCGTGACTGTGTCCGTGAACCGTGACTGTGTCCGTGAACCGTGACTGTGTCCGTGAACCGTGACCGTGACTGAACCGTGACTGTGTCCGTGAACCGTGACTGTGTCCGTGAACCGTGACTGTGTCCGTGAACCGTGACTGTGTCCGTGAACCGTGACCGTGACTGAACCGTGACTGTGTCCGTGAACCGTGACTGTGCCCGTGAACCGTGACTGTGTCCGTGAACCGTGACCGTGACTGAACCGTGACTGTGTCCGTGAACCGTGACTGTGCCCGTGAACCGTGACTGTGTCCGTGAACCGTGACCGTGACCGTGAACCGTGACTGTGTCCGTGAACCGTGACTGTGTCCGTGAACCGTGACCGTGACTGAACCGTGACTGTGTCCGTGAACCGTGACTGTGTCCGTGAACCGTGACTGTGTCCGTAAACCGTGACCGTGACTGAACGGTGACTGTGTCCGTGAACCGTGACTGTGTCCGTGAACCGTGACCGTGACTGAACCGTGACTGTGTCCGTGAACCGTGACTGAGTCCGTGAACCGTGACTGTGGCCGTGAACCGTGACCGTGACTGAACCGTGACTGTGTCCGTGAACCGTGACCGTGACTGAACCGTGACTGTGTCCGTGAACCGTGACTGTGTCCGTGAACCGTGACCGTGACTGAACCGTGACTGTGTCCGTGAACCGTGACTGTGTCCGTGAACCGTGACCTATGGCCTGACTATGGCCTGAAGGACATGTCAGGAGCAACTGGGGTCCCGTAGGCGTAGTATCGATGCTTGTAACTTGTGCAGTTTCCGAGTGTTTGCTATTCAGGAGCATATGAACAGGTGTTAACAGGTGACATTAATGGTTTCCACTGAGATCGTGACTTCCCATGACCTGAGATGACATTTATGACCTCTGACAGTTTCTAGGACATTGTGACGCTGATTTCAAATTTGAGACCCATTTTGCATGATTATATGTTCATTCACGATTCTAGCTGGATTATAATTAAATCTCTACAATATAGGAAAGTTCCACCCGCACTGACTACCGCACTTCCACCCGCACTACACAGGCACCATAGTTGGCTTTGATGAGGAAATTGTATTACTTGTTCCATATTTTTGTTAGCATATAACAACCCGTATTTACCTACATGCCACTGGCTCGAAATACCACAGTATTATCTAACAAGATCACATTTAAAAAGGAATTATCGTAGCAGAGATTATAATTTTGGAGATGCATCCATGATAGGTATGTTACATCAACCAAAACTGTTGGGCGATTTAAAAAATGCATTTATTACCAAACTTATGAGCAAAGTCGAAAATCAAATGCTGTTGAACACCATTCCTTATTTCCCAAGTCATCATATCATTAAGTTACGGGCATGTAGAAATAACACGACACAAACGCAGAGCAACAAGCAGACAACTACAAACGAGAAAATGCAAAACAAAACCGCAGCCTTTCTGGCACGGCACATTGACACAATGGCAGAGCATCTTATGTGTTGTGCTGCTGCTGCTGCTGTGAGTGTGCGTGTATGCTGTGGTGGTGGCACGTGCCAATCATCCCACTACATCTCCGGGGAAATTCCACGATAGATGCGACCAATTATATCGCAGAGGTCTGAATAAGAGCAGCCTGCATGCGATACAAATAGAGATACCCAGACATATAGGTATACAAACTGAATCACC
>JAXIVJ010015120.1:22500-32555 GCA_036785665.1 Chirona hameri
AACAGGTCAATATGCAGTGACGGTAACTATCGAGATAAACAGAACAGGTCAATATGCAGTGACGGTAACTATCGAGATAAACAGAACAGGTCAATATGCAGTGACGGTACCTATCGAGATAAACAGAACAGGTCAATATGTAGTGACGGTACCTATCGAGATAAACAGAACAGGTCAATATGCAGTGACGGTAACTATCGAGATAAACAGAACAGGTCAATATGCAGTAACGGTAACAATCGAGATAAACAGAACAGGTCAATATGCAGTGACGGTAACTATCGAGATAAACAGAACAGGTCAATATGTAGTGACGGTAACTATCGAGATAAACAGAACAGGTCAATATGCAGTGACGGTACCTATCGAGATAAACAGAACAGGTCAATATGCAGTGACGGTAACTATCGAGATAAACAGAACAGGTCAATATGCAGTGACGGTAACTATCGAGATAAACAGAACAGGTCAATATGCAGTGACGGTACCTATCGAGATAAACAGAACAGGTCAATATGCAGTGACGGTAACTATCGAGATAAACAGAACAGGTCAATATGCGGTGACGGTAACTATCGAGATAAACAGAACAGGTCAATATGCAGTGACGGTAACTATCGAGATAAACAGAACAGGTCAATATGCGGTGACGGTAACTATCGAGATAAACAGAACAGGTCAATATGCAGTGACGGTAACTATCGAGATAAACAGAACAGGTCAATATGCGGTGACGGTAACTATCGAGATAAACAGAACAGGTCAATATGCAGTGACGGTAACTATCGAGATAAACAGAACAGGTCAATATGCGGTGACGGTAACTATCGAGATAGCTAAGCTGCGAGGGAGTGCGAGTGTTCTCTTCCTTCCCACATCCCTAAAACAGAGCAGCATCTGTATTTTACTGACATAAGCTCATCCAGTCATGACATTGCTGTCAAGTCATGACATTTTGCTCACTGAACGTGGACATAAGCTTCGCGCTGTCTGAAATCAAAAGCATCAGGTGGGCAATTTCTAGATAATATCACCATGTTGTCTAAACTACCTGTTCGTTGTCATATTTTTATTGTTAGATTATTTGCCATGTAAAAGATACTGTTTGTGCGCCAAATAATATTATCAGTCCGAGCACCCCACAATCTTGATGAACACGATCATCTGTTATGAACTGTGCTGGGTTGAGTTCTACTTGGATCTCGAACCTAGAAGCACAGCACAGACAACATCGCGTGGCTTGCCATTGTGCATTGGTGAACAGAAGTAACAAACTGGCTGCTCTAATGGGTTGATTAGTCGAGACTGACAGTGGCGGCCGATCGTAATTTCGGATGAGGGGGGGGGGAAGAAACCCAGGGGCCCCATCAGCCAAAGAGCCCCTCCCACGGACAAAGGGCGCCCAAACAAAATTGCCGCGAAATGGTATCTCCTCAGATTTAGGCCACTATATTTTGCAGGGCCCCTAAATGGTCGCACAATAACGTCGGACAGGCCGATGTTGAAGTCTCAGACCTTCTGAGGACCCCCTCAGGCCTATCGAGTGTCCCCTCACGCCCACTGAGGGCCTTCTGTCGGCCTTAGAAGGCCCTTCAGGCTGGCTGGGGCACATCGGGGTCCTGGGTCATTGTTTTAGTCAAAAATAAAAATCAACCAACTTCTTGGACGGCCCCTCTTACAAATGTATGGGGGGGGGGCGGGGCAAAATCATATGTTTTCTCTCCCCCTCCTTCCCAACTTCTTGAGCGGGGGTGGCAAGCTGCCCCCTGTCCCCTTTATCCGCCACCACTGGCAAGCCAATATATTTATGATTTATTGTTTTGTCTTACTTTAATGTTAAAAAAAAACAAAACTGTAAAAAATTGACTAAAACTGTGTGAATAGAATGAGTGCCCACTTCTTATGTTACCATTGTTTCTAAAAAAAACCCACAAAATGCACATTTATAGTCAGATGTGATGTTGCTATCGTCGCGTATATGTGGCCTCGCGGAGCAGCAAGATAATGTCTGACTGCCGCCGTTGGACCAGAGGCGCACTGTCTCACTCCTGTCGTCAAGTCAGGCGCGTGCTGGCAGAGACCAGAAGCGTACTGTCTCACTCCTGTCGTCAAGTCAGGGGCGTGCTGGCTCGTCACAGCCTCGGCACAAGAGGGGAGCGACGTCTCAGTTCTCACGTGGGCCCGGAGACGAGGCCCCTCTCTGGTCAGTCCAGAGGCAACGCGTTATACCACATCCCTGTTAATGTTGCATGTTGTCATGTTCGTCGTAGTGCCGACCTGTCGGCGGGACCGGGGCCCGCACAGCGGCGGTGTGAAACTTCTGGGGGGGGGGATAGGGGCCGGACTGACACGGACTATACGGGGGGGGGGCTAAACGGGCTACGAGGTAATGTTGTGTGATGTGTGTATTATTAGGGCATCCCGCGGAGGAGCAGTGTTCGATGTAACTGTATCACGCTGTGTCTATGTTTCAAAGTTTATTATGTAAATAAACAACTATGTCTTAATTTGTGCGATTAAGAGAGGTGTGTAGGAAGTGAGGCATACATTTGTGTTGTTCTTTGAAACTTGTGTACGGTCTGATTAGGTTGATCAACATCGATCATTGATCGTGATGTAAGCAATGGCTCCATAGCCTTGGGGGATGGGATCCGTACACACCCGTCCACACCTGTGCACACAGGGTCCCAAAATCCAATTTTTGCTTTGGTGTCAGAGTGGAAAATTCGAGCAAAAAAAGACCACGAGAGTGGACAATTATGTAGAAAATGGTACAATATTGATTTCGGTTGTGAATATGAAAAGCAGTATTTTTCGTTGAAATCATGTCTTTTTAGTCAATATTTATGTCAGAATCAGTATATCACGAATCATAATTAGGGAGTGGAAAATTCAATCCTAAAATGGGACTGAGAGTGGAAAATATGTTCACATTTGGGTGTCATATCTCACCCAAATCACCAAATTTTGGGACACTGTGTGCACATGTCAAAGAAAATCACCATTATATATATATATATATAGATATATATAGATATATATAGATATATATATATATAAATATATATAGAGATATATAGAGATATATAGAGATATATATATAGATATATATATAGATATATATATAGATATATATAGATATATATATATAGATATATATATATATAGATATAGATATAGATATAGATATATATATAGATATATATATATATAGATATATATATATAGATATATATATATAGATATATATATATAGATATATATATAGATATATATATAGATATATATATATATATAGATATATATATATATATAGATATATATATATAGATATATATATATATATATATATATATATATATATATATATATATATATATATATATATATATATAGATATATATAGATATATATAGATATAGATAGATATAGATATATATATAGATATATATATAGATATATATATATATAGATATATATATATATATATATAGATACAGATACAGATACAGATACAGATACAGATATAGATATAGATATAGATATAGATATAGATATAGATATAGATACAGATACAGATACAGATACAGATACAGATACAGATACAGATACAGATACAGATACACGTACACGTACACGTACATATGTACATATGTACATATGTACATATGTACATATGTACATATGTACATATGTACATATGTACATATGTACATATGTACATATGTACATATGTACATATGTACATATGTACATATGTACATATGTACATATGTACATATGTACATATGTACATATGTACATATGTACATATGTACACATGTACATATGTACACATGTACATATGTACACATGTACATATGTACATATGTACATGTAATATGTACATATGTACATATGTACATATGTACTATGTACATATGTACATATGTACATATGTACATATGTACATATGTACATATGTACATATGTACATATGTACATATGTACATATGTACATATGTACATATGTACATATGTACATATGTACATATGTACATATGTACATATGTACATATGTACATATGTACATATGTACACATGTACATATGTACACATGTACATATGTACA
Organism: Chirona hameri; assembly: GCA_036785665.1. Taxonomy (NCBI): domain Eukaryota; kingdom Metazoa; phylum Arthropoda; class Thecostraca; order Balanomorpha; family Balanidae; genus Chirona; species Chirona hameri. Next base: position 26,612 of record JAXIVJ010015120.1, read on the forward strand.
TATGTACATATGTACATATGTACATATGTACATATGTACATATGTACATATGTACATATGTACATATGTACATATGTACACATGTACATATGTACATATGTACATATGTACATATGTACATATGTACATATGTACATATGTACATATATACATATATACATATATACATATATACATATATACATATATACATATATACATATATACATATATACATATATACATATATACATATATACATATATACATATATACATATACACATATACACATATACACATATACACATATGCACATATGCACATATGCACATATGCACATATACACATATACACATATACACATATACACATATAAACATATAAACATATACACATATACATACACATATACACATATACACATATACACATATACACATATACACATATACACATATACACATATACACATATACACATATACACATATACACATATACACATATACACATATACACATATACACATATACACATATACACATATACACATATACACATATACACATATACACATATACACATATACACATTTACACATATACACATATACCCATATACCCATATACCCATATACCCATATACCCATATACCCATATACCCATATACCCATATACCCATATACCCATATACCCATATACCCATATACCCATATACCCATATACCCATATACCCATATACCCATATACCCATATACCCATATACCCATATACCCATATACCCATATACCCATATACCCATATACCCATATACCCATATACCCATATACCCATATACCCATATACCCATATACCCATATCCCCATATACCCATATACCCATATACCCATATACCCATATACCCATATACCCATATACCCATATACCCATATACCCATATACCCATATACCCATATACCCATATACCCATATACCCATATACCCATATACCCATATACCCATATATATATATATATATATAGAGATATATATATAGAGATATATATATAGAGATATATATATAGAGATATATATATAGAGATATATATATAGAGATATATATATAGAGATATATATATAGAGATATATATAGACATATATATATAGAGATATATATATATAGAGATATATATATAGAGATATATATATAGAGAGATATATATATAGAGAGATATATATATATAGATATATATATAGAGATATAGATATAGAGATATAGATATAGAGATATAGATATAGAGATATAGATATAGAGATATAGATATAGATATATATATATATATATATAGATATATATATATAGATATATATATAGATATATATATATATATATATATATAGATATATATATAGATATATATATATATATAGATATATATATATATAGATATATATATATAGATATATATATATATATAGATATATATATAGATATATATAGATATATATATAGATATATATAGATAGATATAGATATAGATATAGATATAGATATAGAGATATAGAGATATAGAGATATAGAGAGATAGAGAGATAGAGAGATAGAGAGATAGAGAGATAGAGAGATAGAGAGATAGAGAGATAGAGAGATAGAGAGATAGAGAGATAGAGAGATAGAGAGATAGAGAGATAGAGAGATAGAGAGATAGAGAGATAGAGAGATAGAGAGATAGAGAGATAGAGAGATAGAGAGATAGAGAGATAGAGAGATAGAGAGATAGAGAGATAGAGAGATAGAGAGATAGAGAGATAGAGAGATAGAGAGATAGAGAGATAGAGAGATAGAGAGATAGAGAGATAGAGAGATAGAGAGATAGAGAGATAGAGAGATAGAGAGATAGAGAGATAGAGAGATAGAGAGATAGAGAGATAGAGAGATAGAGAGATAGAGAGATAGAGAGATAGAGAGATAGAGAGATAGAGAGATAGAGAGATAGAGAGATAGAGAGATAGAGAGATAGAGAGATAGAGAGATAGAGAGATAGAGAGATAGAGAGATAGAGAGATAGAGAGATAGAGAGATAGAGAGATAGAGAGATAGAGAGATAGAGAGATAGAGAGATAGAGAGATAGAGAGATAGAGAGATAGAGAGATAGAGAGATAGAGAGATAGAGAGATAGAGAGATAGAGAGATAGAGAGATAGAGAGATAGAGAGATAGAGAGATAGAGAGATAGAGAGATAGAGAGATAGAGAGATAGAGAGATAGAGAGATAGAGAGATAGAGAGATAGAGAGATAGAGAGATAGAGAGATAGAGAGATAGAGAGATAGAGAGATAGAGAGATAGAGAGATAGAGAGATAGAGAGATAGAGAGATAGAGAGATAGAGAGATAGAGAGATAGAGAGATAGAGAGATAGAGAGATAGAGAGATAGAGAGATAGAGAGATAGAGAGATAGAGAGATAGAGAGATAGAGAGATAGAGAGATAGAGAGATAGAGAGATAGAGAGATAGAGAGATAGAGAGATAGAGAGATAGAGAGATAGAGAGATAGAGAGATAGAGAGATAGAGAGATAGAGAGATAGAGAGATAGAGAGATAGAGAGATAGAGAGATAGAGAGATAGAGAGATAGAGAGATAGAGAGATAGAGAGATAGAGAGATAGAGAGATAGAGAGATAGAGAGATAGAGAGATAGAGAGATAGAGAGATAGAGAGATAGAGAGATAGAGAGATAGAGAGATAGAGAGATAGAGAGATAGAGAGATAGAGAGATAGAGAGATAGAGAGATAGAGAGATAGAGAGATAGAGAGATAGAGAGATAGAGAGATAGAGAGATAGAGAGATAGAGAGATAGAGAGATAGAGAGATAGAGAGATAGAGAGATAGAGAGATAGAGATATAGAGATATAGAGATATAGAGATATAGAGATATAGAGATATAGAGATATAGAGATATAGAGATATAGAGATATAGAGATATAGAGATATAGAGATATAGAGATATAGAGATATAGAGATATAGAGATATAGAGATATAGAGATATAGAGATATAGAGATATAGAGATATAGAGATATAGAGATATAGAGATATAGAGATATAGAGATATAGAGATATAGAGATATAGAGATATAGAGATATAGAGATATAGAGATATAGAGATATAGAGATATAGAGATATAGAGATATAGAGATATAGAGATATAGAGATATAGAGATATAGAGATATAGAGATATAGAGATATAGAGATATAGAGATATAGAGATATAGAGATATAGAGATAGATATAGAGATATAGAGATATAGAGATATAGAGATATAGAGATATAGAGATATAGAGATATAGAGATATAGAGATATAGAGATATAGAGATATAGAGATATAGAGATATAGAGATATAGAGATATAGAGATATAGAGATATAGAGATATAGAGATATAGAGATATAGAGATATAGAGATATAGAGATATAGAGATATAGAGATATAGAGATATAGAGATATAGAGATATAGAGATATAGAGATATAGAGATATAGAGATATAGAGATATAGAGATATAGAGATATAGAGATATAGAGATATAGAGATATAGAGATATAGAGATATAGAGATATAGAGATATAGAGATATAGAGATATAGAGATATAGAGATATAGAGATATAGAGATATAGAGATATAGAGATATAGAGATATAGAGATATAGAGATATAGAGATATAGAGATATAGAGATATAGAGATATAGAGATATAGAGATATAGAGATATAGAGATATAGAGATATAGAGATATAGAGATATAGAGATATAGAGATATAGAGATATAGAGATATAGAGATATAGAGATATAGAGATATAGAGATATAGAGATATAGAGATATAGAGATATAGAGATATAGAGATATAGAGATATAGAGATATAGAGATATAGAGATATAGAGATATAGAGATATAGAGATATAGAGATATAGAGATATAGAGATATAGAGATATAGAGATATAGAGATATAGAGATATAGAGATATAGAGATATAGAGATATAGAGATATAGAGATATAGAGATATAGAGATATAGAGATATAGAGATATAGAGATATAGAGATATAGAGATATAGAGATATAGAGATATAGAGATATAGAGATATAGAGATATAGAGATATAGAGATATAGAGATATAGAGATATAGAGATATAGAGATATAGAGATATAGAGATATAGAGATATAGAGATATAGAGATATAGAGATATAGAGATATAGAGATATAGAGATATAGAGATATAGAGATATAGAGATATAGAGATATAGAGATATAGAGATATAGAGATATAGAGATATAGAGATATAGAGATATAGAGATATAGAGATATAGAGATATAGAGATATAGAGATTTAGAGATATAGAGATATAGAGATATAGAGATAGAGATAGAGATATAGAGATATAGAGATATAGAGATATAGAGATATAGAGATATAGAGATATAGAGATATAGAGATATAGAGATATAGAGATATAGAGATATAGAGATATAGAGATATAGAGATATAGAGATATAGAGATATAGAGATATAGAGATATAGAGATATAGAGATATAGAGATATAGAGATATAGAGATATAGAGATATAGAGATAGATATAGAGATATAGAGATATAGAGATATAGAGATATAGAGATATAGAGATATAGAGATATAGAGATATAGAGATATAGAGATATAGAGATATAGAGATATAGAGATATAGAGATATAGAGATATAGAGATATAGAGATATAGAGATATAGAGATATAGAGATATAGAGATATAGAGATATAGAGATATAGAGATATAGAGATATAGAGATATAGAGATATAGAGATATAGAGATATAGAGATATAGAGATATAGAGATATAGAGATATAGAGATATAGAGATATAGAGATATAGAGATATAGAGATATAGAGATATAGAGATATAGAGATATAGAGATATAGAGATAGATATAGAGATATAGATATAGATATAGATATAGATATAGATATAGATATAGATATAGATATAGATATATAGATATAGATATAGAGATATAGTGATATAGATATAGATATAGAAGATATAGAGATATAGATATAGATATAGATATAGATATAGATATAGATATAGATATAGATATAGATATAGATATAGATATAGATAGATATAGATATAGATATAGATATAGATATAGATATAGATATAGATATAGATATAGATATAGATATAGATATAGATATAGATATAGATATAGATATTAGATATAGATATAGATATAGATATAGATATAGATATAGATATAGATATAGATATAGATATAGATATAGATATAGATATAGATATAGATATAGATATAGATATAGATATAGATATAGATATAGATATAGATATAGATATAGATATAGATATAGATATAGATATAGATTATAGATATAGATATAGATATAGATATAGATATAGATATAGATATAGATATAGATATAGATATAGATATAGATATAGATATAGATTATAGATATAGATATAGATATAGATATAGATATAGATATAGATATAGATATAGATATAGATATAGATATAGATATAGATATAGATATAGATATAGATATAGATATAGATATATAGATATAGATATAGATATAGATATAGATATAGATATAGATATAGATATAGATATAGATATAGATATAGATATAGATATAGATATAGATATAGATATAGATATAGATATAGATATAGATATAGATATAGATATAGATATAGATATAGATATAGATATATATAGATATATATATATATATATATATATAATTATATATATATATATTTATATATATATATATATAGATATATATATATATTGATATATATATATATATATATATATATGTATGTATGTATGTATGTATGTATGTATGTATGTATGTATGTATGTATGTATGTATGTATGTATGTATGTATG